>JAQQSZ010018569.1:0-10549 GCA_028646595.1 Phalanger gymnotis | reverse complement strand
CTGACTAATTGATTTCTTTTAATTGGCCTTTGTATCCTGTGAAAGCACACTTTTCCTGTGGGGCCACAATCATGCACTCTGTGTATGTGCTGTGGTCAACTGGGCTCTGCCACGTGTGGGTCTGGCTGAGAAAATCACCAAACCTGGAACTACTAGTGTGAAGACAGGAGGGCATGAGATGAGAGCGAGACTAACACAGAAGAAAAAGATCTGTAAACGGGCATTTCCCTTTGACTTAATACACCCCCACCACTTGCAAAGTAATTGAATTTTCCCATTTGCTCACAAAGCGCTTTCTCCAAATATCACCTTATTTGATCCTTCCTCCGGCTCAATGAATATAGTATAATTCTCATTTATATATGGCTTCGAGACTTCCAAAGCAATTGACACATATTTCATTTGATCTTCACACCAAACCCCTGAGAAAGGGGCTGTTATTACCTCCATTTTTACAGATGAGGAAACTAAATCTCAGAGAGGTCAAGAGATCTGTTCAAGTTCACATAGGCAGTAAACTAGGCCTTTAACAAAGGTTTTCCTAACTCCATGTCCAGATCAGTATTCATTAGGCATGCTGCCTCTCATGAGATAGAAGAGCTCTATTATCCCCATTTTACAGCTAAGATCTACAGAGGTAAAATGACTTATCCAGAGCCAGACTCAGGTCTTGATTTCCTCTTTAGTGCTCTTTCTTGTATGTAATATTGCCCCTCTGCATTCTGTGCACTCTCTCTTCTTTCTTTATGAGCTCCTTCATTCATCCAGTTTGTCTTGTTCAGATGTCATACTCCTTAAATACAAGGAACTGGGAGGAGAGGTGGGACTGATGGAAAAAGGACCAGTAGAAAAAATAAATGCTTTCCTTCTCTTCCTTTCTCCAGTCCCATGAAATGCTTCTAAGAATGCTGAACATTCCCTTCACAGTGACATCAGAAAGGCAAATAAGGGTCTGTAACTCCGCTAATACTTCTTTGCCAAAAATCTCCAATCTAAATCATTCATTATGTCGGAGCATTGTCTCCAGGTTACCGTTAACATACAAGCCTTTGACATTTGTCTGTCTGTCTCCAAGGGGAAAAGGGCTTTCCCACAGAAACCAAGGACAATTAAAATAAATCAAGTAACAGGAACCTGGGCCTTGCGGGGATAAGACAGAACAAATGAGCTTCCGTGGAGGAATGACCCCAAGAAAGGCCTGTTAAATGAATAGACCTATCTTGGCAGCCTGGGATACCAATCTCCAAGTCATGATTTTTCTTTGTATCTAATTTAACTGTGAAACTTGTTACTCTTTCTTACAATCCTAGCCTTTTTTTTATTGAGTCTCAGTTAAATTAATATTTGGAAAAGGTCTCAATGATTAGATCCTAAAGCAGGAATTTTTAACCTGGAGTCCACAGCCCACCTAAGGGGTCCTTGGATAGATTTCAGGGTGGTCTTTGAATTTATATGTGTGTATATATGTATATATGTAAATGTATTTTAATATAATTAGTTTCCTCTGGAACCCTATGTATTTTATTTTATTCATTTGAAAACATTTTTCTAAGAAGGAGTCCATAGGCTTCCTCGGACTGACCACCAAAGGGGTCCATAACACAAAAAAGATTAAGAGCCCCTGTTAGAACTAACTTTTAATTGTTAAGGTCTTGCTCAATTAATAGATTCTCCATCCTGTGGTTCCTATCCCTTGTTAGAAGATATCTAGCAATTTTGGGGGGGGGGGTAGGGGGACAGTGAATTTGGAGTCAGAAGACTCCACTTGAAGGCCTGGCTTGGACATGATGTTGGACAAAATCATATGACCTGTAGGAAGTGCCATGAACCTCAGTTTCTTCATTCATAAAATGGAGAAAGTTGTTACATTAGTTCTCTCGCGGGGTTATGGCAAGGAAACCACTTCATAAACTAGAAAGAACTATCTAAAGGTGAGCTGCTAACACAACTCAGTCCACGATCATTTATTTTCATTAAGTGTAAAGAACGAGCTAGTGTGACTCCTTCATCATATCCTGGTGCAGTTCTGCCACCCCTAAGCCTGGCTAATATATGTTAGACAAAAAATCAGCCCAGTGAGGCAGACACACAGGGTGATCATTCATTTTCACTGACACCTTCTGAAGATGGCTTTGCTTTGCCTCCCATAGGCAAGGCAGATTAATAGACCATTGGAGAATTTATTACTTCTCCAGTAGGCTTTGGTCGCCTTCTCTGGCAATAGCAAGATTGATCTACACTCAGCAGGCTCCCCTTGCCTGTATTTAAGTAAGTAATTTCTAGGACTCTGAACAACCAGAATAGGATAGGACACTTGGTCTACACTTCACATCCAACACGAAAGTCTCAAGCAACTGTCCACAAGAACACTCCAGTAAGCAGCCATTCTGAAGACTACGTCACGAATAGTGACCAAAAAAAGACTCAAAGATGAATGGCCAACTATATCCCAAAGAGATTTAAAAAAAAAAAGGGAAAGGGGCCTATTTGTACAAAAATATTTCTAGCGGCCATTTTTGTGGTAGAAATTGAGGGGATGCCCATCAATTGGGGTATGGCTGAACAAGCTGTGGTATATAATTATGACGATATATTATTGTGCTATAAGAAATGACAAGCAGGATGATTTCAGAAAAAGCTGGAAAGACTTACATGAACTGATGCATAGTGAAGTGAGCAGAGCCAGGAGACCATTGCTTGTACACAGTAACAGAAATGTTTAATAAACAAATATGAATGACTTAGTTTTTCTCATCAATACAATGATTCAAGAGAAAGAAGTGATATTATCTGAATACAGGCTGAAGCGTGATATTTTTACTTTCTTTCATTTTATTGTACTCTTCTTGTACAAAATAACTAATATGGAAATGTTTTATATGGCTGCACATGTATAACCTATATTGGATTGCTTCTTGCCTCAGGGAGGGGTGAGGGGAGCGAGGGAGGGAAGGATAGAATTTGGAACTCAAAACTTCAAAAAAATGTTAAAAATTGTTTTAATGTGTAATTGGGGGGGGGAATAAAATGTTATTTTAAAAAGTGAATGACTAAAACTCAATTCCTTTTAAGGGGAGTTATGGACAAGAGACACGCAGAGGGCAGGAATAGGTTGTGATCTCCACAACCAGAGGGAGAATGAACGTTGCTGAAACCACAGATCCATCAAAATAATGCCACCATCTTTTCCTCAACCCGGCTGGAAATCTTCATCACTTCTGTCTCTTTCACCAACATCATTTCCTCCATCCAAGCAGCTGCTAAATCCTGTTGATTTTACCGCCAAAATATCTCTCTGTTCTGATTTCCATTACCCTGGCTACCATCTAAGTCCAGAACCTTGTTTACATGGGCAAATAAAATTAGCCTGATTGATCTCTTTGACATCTCTCTCTCCTTCAGAAAACTGCCAGATTATTTCATTAAGTCAAGCCAGCACATTTATTAAGTGCTTACTGTGTATTAGACATCATGCTAACTGTTAGGAATACAAACATAAGTAAGCAAAGACAATGCCTGCCTTCATGGAATTTACATTCTAACGGGGAAGGACAACATATAAAGGGGAGCTGAAAATAAATGGTGGGAGGGAGGTCAGAGAGACAGGAGTAGAGCCAGAAGAAGAGTAAGAAGGAGAACATGACTGATCAGCCCACTTCCTCAAAATGGAGATTCCAGGAGGAACTCACCAGTGGGCAGAAAGGGCCACAGGAGCAGAGGATCTGGGCTTGGATTTGATCCCACAAGCTTCTGTTACATATCTACTGTGTATAGAGCACTGTGCTAGGCCCTGAGAGGAAGGCAAAATCTAGATAAGCTACATAGCAAAACTAGACAAGCCTATCCTCCTGAAACTTACAGTCTTAGTAAGTGAAGAGACAGATAACTATGATATATAACATTTCATGACAAGTACATTAGGGACTTTAAAAATAACAATTATGTGAGGCCTGAGGGGGAAATAAGGGAAGCTATAATTTGTTGTTTAGTCATGTCTGACTCTTCGTGACTCCACTTGGGTTTTCTTGGCAAAGACACTGGAGTGGTTTGTCATTTCCTTTTCCAGTTCATTTTACAGATGAGGAAATGGGTTAAGTAACTTGCCCAGGATCACATGGCTAGTAAGTGTCTGAGGCCAGATGTGAACTGACTCCAGGCCAATCACTCTACCCACTGTGCCACCTAGCTGCCCAAGCTTTCATATACGTAGTGACACTTGAGTTGGGCTTTAAAAGACCGCTAATAATTCAATAACTGAGGAGAGGGAGGGCACTGAAGAATCACATAATTTCACATATTTGGAAAGGACCTCAGTGGCTACTGGTCAAACCCATATAAAAGGCATCTCCACTATAACAGAGTCAACAACAGACTGCTTGGAAGGGAATACACCACCTCTTAAAGCAGCCCATCCTACTATCAGACAGCTATACTTGTTAGGACAGTTTTTCCTGTCATCAAGTCTAAATTTTCTTCTCCAACTTCTATCCATTGTTCATGGTTCTACCCTTATCTTCATGACAGCCCTTCAAATATCTGAAGGGCTATCATGTGCTCCCTCAGTCTTCTCTTCTTTAGGTTAAACATGCCTGGTTCCTTCAATGAATCCTCATATGGCATAGATTTAAGGCCGTTTACCATCATGGTTGCTGTCCTCTAACGCTTGTGACAATTAAAAAGGTTCAAGAGACATAGTTTCTGGGCAATCTAATCATTTTCATTAACAAGACCAACAGTTTATTAATAAAAGGATGGTGATCTGACCCTCTCTCATTCCAAGGACAATAATGGCAGGAGGGCTCACAGTATACTCTTCCAATAGGGGCTGTTGTCACCCCATCATCCTGTCACCCTTGGACAGAGAAAATAACTCTATACCAGACCACTTCCAGCCTTGGATAATGTAGACAAAAGGATTTGCCTCCACCCAAGCTTGAGTAGGCCACAATGGGCTTCCCTACCCTAGATTAAATTTCTTGCAAGGTTGAGTGGGGTCTGACCAAGATCTAAGAAAGTCAAAGCAATCCCATTATCAGTTTTTCAAATTGAGGAATTTATTAAAAGGGGAGAGCCTCTGAATCTCCCCAAGATGTTGGTTGTTAATCATTTCTCACACACTCTACAGCTTACTAAACTATAGAGTATGTAAACTACATAGTTCTTCTTAAACTATAGGGCAGAGTCAAGATGGTGGAGTAAAAGCAGGGACTTGCTTGAGCATATACCCTCCATACACCTCTAAAAATGACTCTAAATAAATTCTAAAGCAGCAGAACCCACAAAACAACAGACTAAAATTTCCAGCTCAAGACAACCTGCAAGGTCAGTAGGAAAGGTCTGTTGCACCAATCTGAGAGAAGAATGCAGTCTAGCATGGGCCATGCCAGTATATACAAGGCCAGAGTAGTGGGAGTGGTACCTTTGTGAGCATTTTATTTTACTCATAGATTAAGATGATTAAAATATCCAGTTCCCATATATATAGCACTGGGTTTATATTTCATAGTAAATACCAGGTTCAAAGTGAAAAGGGAAATGTTCTTAAAGTATATGGAGTCTCTCACTTTGATCTGAAGCATCAATACTGCCTCTAGTTTTGTTGGTTCTCAAGATGGGCCAAATTGGAAAGTAAGCAAAGTTTGTCTTTGGTCTCTTCTGTCCACTTAGGATACGCAAATCCTAGGCACTCAATGCCACATATACTGCTTTCTGGGTAAACTTGGCATCTTGTTTCTTTCTCATCTTGTTCCTTTCCATGCCCCTCAAATCAAACACTTCTTCTGGACTTCTAAGAAACAGTTATTCCAAAAATCTAAGCTATTATCTGAATCTGTTGCATTCATTCAAGAAATTGTACAATTATAATTCTTAGGCCTCTTTCCCTGGCATAGGCCTACTATCTTATTGGTCCTTTCACTGGCACTGTGACATATACAGAGCATACATATACATATACATATGGCACTGAACATATGCAGAGATCTAGACTTGTAATCAAGTAGGTCTGAGTTCAAAGCCAACCTCAGACACTTATTAGCTGTGTCACTCTGGACAAGTCACTTAATTTCCATCTGCCTCAGTTTTCTCAACTATAAAATTAAGATAATAATGGCATCTACCTGGCAGGGCTGTTGTGAGAATAAAATGAGATAATAGTTATAAAGTGCTTTGCAAACCTTAGAGAACTATGTAAATGCCAAAGAACTTACTATTATCACTATTATTGTTATGAAGCAGGAAGGGGCAGGCATATACTCCTTTACAAGGATATATTGGTTGAATATTCAAAAACATGATGAAATTGAACCTGACAGCCTATCTGGCCCAACTCCTGCTCTAATCATGAAGCTAACAAGGAGACAGTCACCCTCTTCTTTAAGAGTTCCAGGCTTTCAGGAACCAAGAACAAATAAGAAAGGAAGAGATAGAAGCCTTCTCAGCATAAGAAATACAAAACCATTTATAGAATAATTGGGGTCTATTTATGTGCTCTTAATTTAAAATATCTGCTTCTGGAAATGTCTGTCACAAACACCTCTCCTTCCAATTCCCCCTGCTAACGCTCTAACTCAGAACCACATCCAACCATTTTCCCTAATACAACAACATTTTACTTGGGTTGGATTGGGCGATCTTTCTGGGTCTGGAATCTATCCTGAAGCAACCCCCTCTATCTAGAATGCAGATGAGAACTAAAAGGATATTTTTTTTTAATTAAAAAGGTCCTTGATTTCAATTTTGTCTGTTCGAACCCATGCAGTAGGACTCATTCTCTACTCCTAGGATAATAAACTTCATTAATTTATTAGATGTCTCAGAAAGGCAATGTGACACAGTAAATAGAGAGCTGGCCTCAAAGTCAGGAAGAAACAGGTTCAAGCCTCATCTCTGCTACATATTGAATATGTTCTCCAAGTTTTTTTAAACTCCTAGTGCCCTAGGAAACTTTCTAGGGCTATAAAATGCATAGTAGATGTTGATTTGTATCAGCGTCTTCACCAAGAAAGATCCCTATACCAGCAAAATCACAGATCCTGTAACAGCAATGGTAGTAGTCATCATCATAGTAGTAGAAGTAGTAGTGGTGGTGGTGGTAGAGGAAGAGGAGGTAGTAATCTGGTTTCCAACTACAAACTGGAGGGAGCAAATTAGTCAGTGTAAAGAGAGGTGTACCAGAGGCCAAGTGTGATAGATGTGGTTTTGTTCAGTCGTTTCAGTAACGTCCAACTCTTTGTGACCCATTTGGGGTTTTCTTGGCAAAGATACTAGAGCAGTTTGCCATTTTCTTCTCCAGATCATTTTATAGATGAGGAAACTGAGGTAAACAGGGTTAAGTGACTTGTCCAGGGTTACACAGCTAGTCAGAGTGCCTGAGGCTGGATTTGAACTCAACAAAGATGAGTCTTCCTGACTCCAACACCAGCATTCTATCCACTGTGCCACCTAGCTGCACATAGACTTGGTAGCTGACAGAAAATAAGAGACCAAAAATGAAAAATCATAAAAGATGAAAAAGAAAAATGTAAGGTGCACAAGGTCATTTGGATCCGGAAAATCCAGCCTATAGACACTGATACCTCCTGAGATACATTCCAAAGAATAAGGTGCTGTTGAAAAGATCATTGACCTAGAGACAAGTAGATTACCTGACTTCTAGTCCTGGCCCTATGTGTCCTGGGACATTAAGCAAAGTCATTCACCCTCTGTGAGTCTCAGTTTCGTTATCAGTAAAATGAGGAGAGGTGAACTAAATGAACCTTACTGTTCCTCGCAGCTCTAATATTCTATAATTTTATGGTTATAATTCACATTCCTCATGATGACTGTGATATAAAATAAACCGAATTCTTTTTAGTTCATTTTTATTTAAAGGGACAGGGAGGTGTGTAATGCAGGTTGGAAGATTTTCATTGAAAATGACTCAAATATTTATAGCTTGGGTACTAAAGAGCAAGCCTTGTTTATATGAAAAATTGCACCACATATAACTTATTATTCCTTAATGACGTCAAATAAGGATGTAAGGAATTATTTATTTCATGACTTTTCTATAACTAAACTGTTAAGCTCCTTCATGTTCCTCTAATTTTCTGTTACTAAAGATAACCCTGTTTTGTGCAACAAAAGCAACATCTGGAGTTCGGAATAATAAAACACAAGGGAGCATCCCCAGGTGGTGAAATTCAGTCTTCCGATGTGAGAACTTGTGATCCCCTCTGGTGCTCAAGAATCTGATTTTGAATGCACTTTAGAAGGCATCTAGTCCGGACCCTGACAGAAACATGAACCACTTCTCTAATGTCCCTAACCTATGGTCATCTGTTTACTACTTTAAACCTCTCATTTTGGAAAACAATAAAGAAACTCAAATGAGGAAGGTTTTAACTCTTCATTGCTTTTTTTTCCACCTAATGACAGGTTCCTAGCTTTATAGAATGTGATGAAGTAGGATAGAAAGCACACTCTATCCTGAGGGAATAATCTGAACAAAAGAATGGAGAGAGGAAACTAACCCAGTGTCTGAAGAACTGGGTTCAAATCATACCTTGGGCATTTGCTAGCTGTTTAACCCTGAGCAAGCCACTTAACTTCTCAGCCTCCGTTTCTTCATTTATAAAATGAAGGAGGTGGACTCAAGAAGCACTAAGGTCCTCTCTGGCTCTATATTTTTGGGCCCGGGTTCAGCGACCTGTCTGGGAGCAGTTCAATTTTGCAGACACAGGAAGTCCTGGAAGATAGGTCTAGAAACATAGCATAGAAACCTAGAAGTCACTTACACAGTTTTCCAAACATTCTTTCATCTCTACAGCACTCAAGGTGCTGAGTGGATCTGACTTCTGTGCTATGAGACCCACACTCCTGCCTAGCTACTGGCCTGACCACCCTGACATCTCATAGAGGTTACCCCTAGCTGGGAATCTGTCAACAATAGAAATCATTTCCAATCTGAAAATGAAAAACGAAGAGCTGCAATCCTTGCTCAGAGCTTTCTTCACATCTTTGAAGATGAGGCAGGCTAAAAGTAATTATGACAAAAGTTACATACCCTCACATGTGGTGTTTTGTTATTGTGGGTGTGAATATCAATTGTACACAGTGACAAAAAGGAAATTCAGTAAAAGCTTGTTTGTGGATGAGACCTGCCTTTTAATGGACTAGAGGGTGAAGAGCTGGTTTATTATAGCCTTTGCTAAAGGGAGTTGAAATTAAAGGTTGTAATTTAAAATATCATCCTTCCTGAAGGTCTGTACTTTCCTGGTGAAAATAATTATTTGGGGTCAATAATGTTAGTTGTAAGGTGGGTGAACAATGATTCTAACGCTATGATTTGATTTCCCATAGGTGCAATTACTACCCCATCTCTTGGATCTAGAGTAAATCTTGCAATCTGAAGCATGGCATCCTGATCTCAGTCATTGTAATGATAGTAGCAGCTGCTATTGCTGTGGTTGTTGTAGAGGGCTATACGGGGTGTTTGAGAAGGACTAGCACGTCTGGTGTGAGGACTTGCTGAGCCCTTTTCAGAGCTGCTCATCCACGTTTGGGGTCCACCTATCACCCATTCACCTGCGTGTGACTCCAAAAAGCTGTACCATGAGCAGCAGCCACATCCTGGCAATACCATCCCAGCAGACAGGTTAAACCAGGTTGAGGGTAACCAACAGGCCTCAAACTTGTTGGTGAATTGGGGACTGTCTTTCCAAGACATTGAAGAAGACTTTCCCTTGTAGAATGGGCAGATGAGAACAATTTCTTCCAATGGCCTCGAAGGCAATTGAAGCAGATTCTGCGGAGCACTTAGAGCTTTGTCAGATATCAATGACCCAAAGGTCATCCACTGCATTCTGGGTTATCACCTGACATCTTGATTTTTGTCCTGCTACTGGACCTCAGTGACTCAGGAAGAGAGAGTGAGGCTGATGACTTTTAGTCCAATTCACACACAAATCAAGACATCGCCCATGATGCCACTGGTCCTCCTTGAAAATGATGGACAAACAACAATAAAAAATAATGGGCAATAGAAGCAGCATTTATATAAAGAATTAGGATTTGCAAAGCTATTTATATATGTTATCCCATTGAATCCTCACAAGAACCTGTGTTACAGATGAGGAAACTGAGGCTGAAAGCAGGTAGGTGATTGGCCCAAATAGGAAGATGGGAAATAATAGTTTTATAGTACTATGCATTGGTAAAGTCGCATCTGGCACGTTGTGTTACCAGTACTCTTGGTGACACACTTTAAGAGGGACACTGACAAACCCAAGTACATCCAGAAGAAGGTAACCAGGGCGACAAGAGGTCTTCAGATCTCATCGCAAGAGAATCTGCTGAAAGAAATGGAGATATTTTGCCTGTAAAAGAAAAGAAGACCTCCAGGGAAAGAAAATACTCTCCAAATATTTGAAGGGCTATCACAGGAAGAAAGAGTAGACTTGTTCTATGTAGCTCTAGAGGGCAAAAGTGGTACCAAGGAGTAGAATTTAATAGGAGACAGATTTCATTTCAACATAACAGGGAAGTTTTTGATAATTCCAACTCTCTT
>JAQQSZ010018568.1:0-10550 GCA_028646595.1 Phalanger gymnotis | reverse complement strand
CCCACATAGGTTTTACATCTAATAGGGGTTTGAGCCTGGGGCTTAGCACCTAGTAAGACTCAATGAAATACACTGAATTACTCAAAGGGAACAAAAGCCAAACTCATCAAGGGCACTTGGTTGAACTAAGTGTTAAGAGCCCATTTTGCTTACCAACACATTGACTTTGATAGACTTAGTTCTTCTCAGCAATGCAAAGACCTAAAACAACTCAAAAAGATTCATGATGGAAAATGCTGTCCATGTCCAGAAAAAGAAATATGGAGTCTAAATGCAAATCAAAGCAGACTATTTTCTTTTTTTTGTTTTGTTTTGTGCTATGTTTTTCTCCCTCATGGTTACTCCCATGCATTCTAATTCTTCTATACAACATGACTAATTGTACTGGCAATCAAGATGGGCTCTTAGCACTTACTCAACCAAGTGCCCTTGAAGAGTTTGGCCTTTGTTTCCTTGATTAAATTAGGAGTCCTTGATGACCTCCTTGCCTCAAGGGAAAGCCTAGTTTACATGGGTTTGAGTGACATGTTTGTGACATCAGAGGCTTTTAGACCATGTGGGTTTAAATCGAATTTTTGTGATGATTTTAGGTCACATGGGTGAGTCGACTGTGTGACTCATCTTTGACCCTGAGCAAGATATATGAACCCAGAGGATGGCTTTCTCTTTTGGAGCCTAATTGTTACAACACTAATGTGAAAATATGTTTAATAGGAATGTACACGTAGAGCCTGTATCGGATTGCATGCCATCTTGGGGAGGGGAAGGAGAGAGAAGGGGAGAAAATTTAAAACTTATGGAAATGAATGTTGAAAACTAAAAATAAATAAACTTACTAAAAAGATTCTGGATCTCTTTCTAACTGGTTGACTTTCCTTTCATAATCTTCTTGTTTTTCTTGGATTGTTGTTTTTCCTCCACCTCTGTCATTTGATTTGACTTTTAAAGGTTTTTTTTTTTGTTTGTTTTTTGTTTGTTTTTAGATCTTCTCTGAATTCTTTTTGGTTAGGTGACCATTTGATGTTACTCTTCAGGGTAGAAGGGCATTTCTTTACTTCAATATTCTCCTCTGAAGATGAGCCCAGGTTTTCTCTATTCCCATAATGGCTTTCTATGTTGGATTCTTTCTCCTTTGCCTGTGCATTTTTCATGGTAATAGCTTAATTTTTGTAATCACCTCTAGCCCTGGCCTATGGGGGATGGTGCCTCTTGCCCCAGATCTTCAGTTCTCCCCTCTAGCCTGGCACTAAAGCCAAACCTCCAACATCCTGTAAGTACTCACAGCCAGGGGCTTTCTGCCCCACTGCTTCTGTACTCACCTGGCACGTGCTGCTTCCTTTTCTCCCCTGCTGCACCACAGCACAGCTAGGTCCGACATTCCTTGTCAGCAGAGGTCCCCTAGATCTTCCCTGGATCAGACACCCAACTCCCCTTACTATCTCGGGGGTAAAAGTTCCTGTGGCTAGAGCTTAAGCAGCCTCACAAACCAACTAACCCCAGGGCTTGCCTCTTGTTGTTAAAGACAAACCAATTTCAATATTAGCCTTGTCCAAAATGTTGTATTCTGCATTTGAATTACTTCATGCTCCTAGGCAAGTCACTTAAAGGCTCTATGCCTCACTCTTCTCATCTAGAGATAATAGGTAGAGATGAAAATAGCATCTGTCTTCAAGGGTTCTTATGAGGATCAAATGAGATAACATATAAAGGGCTTAGCTAACATTAAAACACTATATAAATACTATTGTTATTATTACTATTATAATTGTTAAGGGCGTAATTCCATAAATTGTTCCTAATGCCTTTGCCTTTAGAGCCAATTTGTGACAAATTTGTAAGAAATGTGAAAAGCTGAAGTGGTCACTGGACAGCAACCTTTGGACATCACAAGGCAAGTAACAATGTCCATCAATGTATTTTTGTGAGAAAATTTCCTCCCTCCCCTGTCCCAGTTCAGTCTCTTTGAGGCTATATATTGATTTACCTCATAAATCATTCTCATATACTAGTTGCAGAAAACTAACTTATTAGGGTAAGAAGGGGGAAAAGTGGGTAGGAGAGCATGTAAATCAAATAAAATTTTATTGTAGAACTTTAAAAAACAACTATGCTTTAACTTTTAAAATTGATGCAGTCATAAACTTGTATACTTAGACAATTCTATGCTTTCCTTGCTGTGGAGTCACCATACAGATCAATGCATATCTGCAACACTTCATTCTAAGCAGTTCTAAGCTTGATTTCCCTGGGATCCTCTTAATGTTTGGAGAGTACAAGTGTAGCACAATGACTATCCAGCCGTTGTCTCATGTTTACCATACTTCTAGTCCAATTACATTTCCGGTGCTAAAAATCCTTGACAGGTAAAAATGTAGCAAAGCATCCTGGGAAATATCGTTCTGATGACCAATGAGGACTTAGGTGACTATAGGTATGGAAAGCAGGGTAAAAGATTTTAAGGCACACTGAAGTTTAAATATCATGCAGGGGAACATTGGCTGACAACAGTTAATAAATCAATTAATAAGCATTTAAGGGGCACTTATAGATCAATGAGCCAAGTGCTATTCCAGGCCTCATGGAAGATGCATGACATTTATAAAGGATGGTTCTTGCACTCAAGAAGTTTGCAGTTTTATTGGAGAGATAAAACTAAGATTTGAAGCAATACACAATATAGAAAAAGCTTGATAAAGGAAGTCGAACTGAGTCAGTTTGAGTGGAAGATTTTTCAGTCTTTTTTCAGTAGTATCCAACTCTGTGTGACCCCATTTGGCACTTTCTTGGCAAAAATATTAAGGGCAACTAGGTGGCACAGTGGATAGAGTACCAGGTTTGGACTGAGGAAGACCTGAGTCCAAATCCAGCCTTAGAAACTTAGTAGCTGTGTGATCCTGGACAAGTCACTTAACACTATTTGCCTCATTTTCCTAATTTGTAAAATGACTTGGAGAAGGAAATGGCAAACCACTCCAGTTTCTTTAACAAGAAAAACCCCCCAAAAATCACAAAGAGATGGATGTGACTGAAAAACACTTAAACAGCAACTGGCAAAGATACTAGATTGGTTTGCCATTTCATTCTCCAGCTCATTTAACAGATGAAAAAAAAATTGAGGCAAATATGCTTAAATGACTGTCCAGGGTCACACAGCTATTAAGTTTCTGAGGCCAGATTTGAACTCAGGAAGATGATTGTTCCTCATTCTCAGCCCAGCACTCTTATTGTGCCACCTAACTGTCCGAGTGGAAGATGTTGTTAAGTCATTTTTCAGATGTGTTCATCTCTTCAAGACCCCACTTTGGGTTTTCTTGGCAAAGATACTGGAGTGTTTTTCCATTTCCTTCTCCAGCTCATTTTACACATGAGGAACTGATGCTAACAAGGCTAAGCAACTTGCCCAGGATCACACCGTTAGTAAATGTCTGGGTCACATTTGAACTCACCGAGATGAATCTTCCTGACTCCAGGCCTGGCGCTCTATCTACTATTCCATCTCATAGCACTGAGTGGAAGATATCAATACATACATTTCTAAGAAGAATTGATAGGACTTAATAACTAATAAGGAATGAGAAAAAGAGTTTTCATCCTTAGATTTGGAGCCTAGATGACTGGTGGAATGGTAATTTCACTTGCAGAAATAGAGAATTAAAAGAGAAGGAACGTTATTGTTGTTGTTTCTGACAAACTTAAGTAACAAAGATTTATTAAGCACCAACTATATGCCTTCTAATTGATGTCCGCTCCTTAATTCTCACCTCTCTGCAATCTATCTGATATGTAACATAGAAAAAGCTATTTTTTAAGCACTTGAGCATGTGAAAAATCATTAATAGTATTTATTGTGTACACCAAATTTCTGAAAGATAAAGTTGGTGTTCTCTAGATGAATACATGAATAAATGAATGGGGAAAAAAGTACTTAAGTGTTTTCTATGTGCCAGGCATTGTCTATACTTTTCAGTATTTGTGCCTTTCATAATTCCTTCAGAAAATGTTCCACAAGTAAATCCAATTCTCCAGGCCCTGTGAGATGCCACAGGCTTAAAATGTTGCAATTATGAAAATTTAAGCATCATATCAAGCACTGACAAACAAAGAACCATTTTTTTTCTCAGTTTCAAAAAAATACTATTTTATCACTTTATGCTTCCTCTTTTCTTGTGTTCTATACTATGCAGTTACCTTCGTCTGTTATTAGATTAGACATTCCATACCAATAACTTCACTGTTGAAGTCTTTAAGTTTCTGTTCCAAATTTCTGAGTTGTACAATCATTGTGTCTCTCTGTCTGTATTTGTGGGTGTGTGTGGGTGTATATGTATATGTATATATTAAAAGGTTTTTCATTTGTAATGGATTTTTATTTTCAGGTGCTTAGGAGGCTCATTGCATTTACTGACAGCTGGCCTTGAAAGTTAAAATATTTGGCTACAGGTAGGCTATTTGGATGTAAGGCACATGTAGAAGCACTATCAATTTTAGAAAAATCAGAGAACATGTGAAATTACACATAGAAGAGCAGGTAGGATGATTACTTGAAAAATTGGAGTATTGTGCTTTGAAAGGAAGGCACATACTGAACAACAAAGACAATTGCAACTACATAATTAAAGCCTTTCATGAAAGAGAATTTCCCCCTCTTACCAATAGTTTGAAGCTGTCTTTAGCATAAGAGATAGGGTTGCAATTAGAATGATATACAGTACAAGTAGCAAATTACATTTATTAACAAAGAATCACATGCAAGTTTTTTTGTGTTGTTAAAGAATGAAAATTACATGAACTATCTCTGATAGAACATAATATAACATTCTTGTTATGATGATCTATTTTCTTTTTAAATAGCCCTAGCAGAAAAGCTATGTAAGAAGTGACTTATCTATAGCAATTCCATTAGGCACTGCCAGTTAGCATCTTAAGGAATTTATGGGAACTTGAAAACAACTGACTTGACTTTTGTAAAAATTGCAGCTGAATATGTCTAAAGAAGAAAATAAATGATTTAAACACAGGAACAAGTAATCAGCAAAACATCTCATTAATTTTATAACAATCATAAATCTTGTGGTTTTGCTAGTCTCTGGTTAAATTCTACCAACATAGAAAAGAATGTCTTAGTTAACATCCTATTAACAACATGGAGGGGAAAATACAATATTGGCAGGTAGGAAGAAAATCATTCTTTTGTGAGATGCATTAACTCTTTGTGCCTGTGTGGGTGCCATTGAGGGTAATACAAGACATTTATTGCATCTAAAATTCTTCATACACACAATAAGTACAAGTTTGCAGGTCATATAAGGTAAATCCTACTTTGATATTTCTATATAACATAGACATGACATTGAGTCCTCAAATACTCTTCCAGAAGAGCAAAAAACAACATCTGACAGGCTCATCCAAGCCAGAAATGTTTCAACCAGGGGTTCAATGGATGCCCGTTGCATGGGTAATGGGTAATAGCCTAAATTTGGAGAAGTTAATCATTAGGCTATATAGTGATGACTTTTTTATATCTCAACAATTCTGGAATACTATATGCTATATCCTAGAGGGATAGCAGTCTGCACTGGTGGAGGGTGTCATCTTACTGACAAAACCACAGATATAGTGTCAACATATACATGATCTCCCACCAACTATGTGTGAATCATTCCTTTTATGAATTTTTCCTCCATGAATTTTAACCCTAAGCTTATTTTTCCCATTGCCTATAATCACTGATCACTATGTGTGAATAATTGATATAAATTATTGATATAATTGATATAAATAATTTATCAAGTATTTACTATATGCAAAGCACTGAACTAAACACAGCGGATTCAAATAAAAAAGCAAGATAGTCCCTGCTTTCAAAGAGCATACCATTATCAGCTGGTATGTCCTCAAGAAAAGCAAATTAATTTTATTATTAAACACAGCAAAATATAATTAAGTTGATTAAGTATGCAACATACACAGAAATGAATTCCAAAACATGTAGATTACTCGTGAGTATAGGAAAAGCCATGGGGAAAATGAAGAGGCAAGACACCAGAAGATTTCTCCGATCGTGGGCAAGAAGAAAACAGAAAAACAAATGCTGAGAAGTTGTCCCAAGTTAGATCTCTCCAGAAGATCTTCAACAGAGTTGAATATCTACTGTTTGTAGTATGATGTTGGTACTAATCTGTTGCTAGACAGACTGAAACTGAGAACTAAAGTGAGAGGCAACATACATCATGAGAAAATATAATGAAATTCCAGATCAAGACAAGATGTCCAGGGATAGAGTGAACTTCCAGGATGAGGGAGTTTTAGGGGCATGATAATGTCTGCAGAGTCAAGATCAGAGGCTAGAGAACATCAGAAGTGAGATTTGAACCCAAGTCCCTTGAATCCAGATCCGGTGATCTCTCCATTGTACCACCCCACCTACTGTTCAAGTTGCGGTTCAGACAGATGTCCTCTGAGATCACTGACACATCAGGGTTACTGTGATAAAACAATGCAGAATTCTCCCTCTCTTCATATTGTAATAATTTATACTTTTTATTTTCTATACCTCGAGCTCTATATAATGGTCTATATAATGGGCCCTACATGTTTATTAGAGTTCAAGCAGAAAGTAAAAAAAAAAAAGTTGGAAATAAAACTACTGAGAAGAAAATTCTCAGACATTGTTTAAATATAGCAGTCAGTTGGGCCACAAGCCTCCAGGAAGTTGTGAGTTTAGCATGACTGAAATCAGGCTAGGAGATATGATCTGAGGATGAAATTAAATGAGACACATGTAGTCTGGCTAATGGTTAACAAAAGGAAGTTTACTAACACATTGCAAAGAAAGATTCATTCAACAAAGGGACAGCATGGACTCAGCAGAGCAAAGTTCTCCTGCCTCATGTTGCCCATGATAATTCATCAGTCAGAAGACTGAGGGAGGATTTTTCCCCATGTCATGGGTTTTTGTTTGTTGATATTTTAAAAAATACTTAGACCCCTAAAAAGCCAGATAATGGCCCCAGGCTTAGTCTCCTGAGCCAATTAAAACATAAGGACGATTTCAATACTATTACATTAAAACTAGCTTAGCCATCATGACACAGGGCTTGGGAATATTATTCCTACCACAGAAGGATTTCTCACGTCACAGAAATGTTTACGATGGCAAAGAATATTGAGATTGTCAATATCAGATGAAAAAGCAATAGCAGAAAAGAAGTCTGGGGGATCCTAAAACTTATTATATGTATCCACCTATTCTGAGGCTAAATGAGGGGGAAAAGTTTTATAATTCCTGATTATTCTGGGACAATTCAGAAAGATAAAAATAACAACATTAAATGTTGAGCCTATTATTCTTCTCAAAGGTTGTACTCTGCTCTCATGATTTTTTTCTTAGCTTTCCGTCAGGCCCCATTGTTTTCTTCCTTGTATTGGCTCAGCATTACATCAACCATTGATCAATATTTTAACCCACTGAATGAACTAACCACAAATGATAAACATGAATAAGACATATACATACACTTGGATATTATGGACTTAAGTAGCATTGAAAATAACTTAGATGTCAGCCAGGTCAACCGTTAGCCATGAATTTTGTATATAACATACTCAATGATTGACTAGACTCCCCATCTCCGCCCCTGCTGCAAAACTTTTATATTAATGCAATATTTTCCAAGATTACTTTATGATACACCTGGACAAAAATACTTCGGGTAAATAGTATTACTTAATTCTTCCAAAGAGATACTGAATTGTCTTAATTTATCCATGGTCACAACGGTATCATTAGTATTATACTTAACCCAACCATAAAAAGCTATAGAATGAGTTCTTTCTAATTATTTCTTACAATACATCTAGGATGATACTCGTCCCTGCAATATGTAATTATATTTCTGTTTTACAGTAAGAATGAAATCTCAAAATGGATTTTGATTTTCATTTCTGTGGTACATCTTTGGTTAGAACAAAGATATCAACCCAATGCTGATGAAAACAAAATGTTCTACACCCAGAATTTTCTGAATGAATGCTTCTTTTTATATAGCATTTTGTTTGTGATATTTATATCCCTCCTATCACAACACGGGAGTCTTACTGAGACACAAACAATTAGACATTCAAAACCATTCTAGGTGCCAATATTTAGGGACTTATCATTATTAAAGCTTCAAGAACCAACTTGGCAGTATTTAAGAGGTAGGTAATTGCTAACACAAAGCAGTTATTTTGTCTCAGAGTTTGAGGATGATTTCTACAGTGAGAACTGGTGACCTCTCTTCTGCAATAGAAATGTATCTATTTAAAACAGAATTAAGCACTTTGAAAAATGTTACACATGTATGTATGTATATATGTTTATATCATATTCATACATATATATTTAATTCCATACAGTAAATCTGTCACATCTCTGTAATAGAAAGCATATTTCATCAACCAACCAATCCGATAAATATTTATTAAGCACCTACTAGGTGCCAGGCACTGTGCTGTACTTTGGAGATGTAAAAAAAGGCAAATGACAGTCCTTTCCCTCAGAGTTTACAATCTAATGGATTAGTCATTGGTCTCAGAATACGTGTGGTAATTGTTTCGATTACATTTCTCACAGCCTTCAAGGTAGAAATTGTTTTCCTGGTTCTGTTCATTTTATTTTTCATCAGTTTACTCATAAATGTATTTTTAATAAATGGATATTATAGTATAGATTATTATTCTGGTTCTACTTCATTGCAGAAATTCATATAAGTCTTTCCATGTCTTTTTTAAGTCATTTATTTCCTTATTTCTTATAGAACAATAATAGGCCATCACATTCTTGTAGCACAATTTATTTATCTAATTTTTGAACATTCTTTTAGTTCCCAGTTTTGTTTTGTTTTGCTTGTTTGTTTGCATCATAAAAAGAGATGCTATAAATATTGTTGTACATATAGGACTGATCCTCTTTCTTGATGTCTTTTGAGTATGGGTCTAGCAGTGGTATAGGTGGGTCAAAAGCATGCACCATTCAATAACTTTTGTATATAATTCCAAATTGCTTTCCAAAATGGTTGAACTCGTTCATATGTCTACCAACATTGCATTACTGTGCTTACTTTCTACAATACAAACAACATTTATCATTCTCCATTTTTGTTATCTTTGCTACTCTGAAGCTATTTTTATTGACAAGTTAGAAAAATGCATGACAAGTAGTACTACATTTGAGTAAATGCAGAAGTGACTGAATGAGTTCATCCAATGTGTAGCAAATGGTCACATGTCAACTTGAAAGGAGTCTGCACTAATCAAATGTCCCAGAGATTTGATCTCACCTGTCCTATCTAATGGGTTGATCAATGACTCCAATGAAGGCATAGATTTCACAGTTATCAAAAAGCAAATAACGAAAATCAAGGAAAAATCAATAATATGCTAGCCAATTAAGTAAGGATATCTAAGTTCTTGACAAATAGTAAAGTCAGATCCAGTTGAAATTTAAGAAAGAAAAATGTAAAAAAAATCTTGTATTTGAATTAAGGATTCAACTTCGCAAGGGTTACATGAGCAAGGCATGACCTAACAGCAGTTCATTTGAAAAAGACCTGTAGGTTTTAGTAGATAGAGTGCAACCTTAATAAGTGTCAGCAGTATGATGTGGCAATCAGAAGCAATGAGGGAGTTCTATCACATGACCTCTAAGGTACCTTCTAGATGTAGGTCTCTGATCCTGTTCTGATCCAATGATATGGTAGTTAACTGTGAATTTAGGCTGCATCAAAATGGACACAGTAGCCTGTGTTAGGGGATTGATGGATGCATTGTATTCTGCCCAAGTCATGCCACAGCTGGAGTATTGTGATCAGTTCTGGGTACCAAATTATAAAGAGTCCTTTGGTAAATGGGAGAACATCCAGGAGAGAATGGCAGGGATGCTTAAAGAACTTGAGTTCATGCAATAAAAACATCAGTGGAAGAAAATTTAGTCTAAAGAAAAGAATCAATTAATCAATCAGCATTTATTAAGCATCTACTATGCACCAAACACTGTGCTAGAGAGTGAGTAAACAAGGACTAAGAATGAAACAATCCCTTCTTGCAAGGAGTGCACATCATAAGAGGGGAAACAAGTATACCAATCTATCTATCATCTATCTATCATCTCTCTATCTGTCTATCTATCTATCTATCTATCTATCTATCTATCTATCTATCCTTATATTATATGGCACTTTAAGGCCTACAAAGCACTTTACAAATACTATCTCCTTTTATCCTTAAAACAACTCTGGGAGGCAGGTGCTATTATTACTCCCATTTTACAGATGAGGAAACTAAGGCAGATAGCAATTAAGTGAATTGCTGAAGGTCACATAGCTAATAGATGTATAAGGCCTGATTTGAACTTAGATCTTCCTGACTCTAGGATCAGTCCACTTTCCACTTCACCACCTAGCTGCCATTCTACTGCAAAGTAGAATGCATGCTTTTCTGTCTCTTTAACAGCTGATGAGATTTGAAAAGAACTATGTCTGCCTATTTTTCCTTATAGGTCACCAGTGTGA
>JAQQSZ010018567.1:0-10550 GCA_028646595.1 Phalanger gymnotis | reverse complement strand
CAATTTTTTTTCTTTCTGGATGCTTGCAGTATTTCTCCTTGACCTGGGAATTCTGGAATTTGGCAACAATATTCCTAGGAGTTTTCTTTTTGGGATCTATTTGAGGAGGTGATTGGTGGATTCTTTCAATTTCTATTTTACCTTCTGGTTCTAGAATATCAGGGCATGTTCCTTGATTATTTCTTGAAAGATGATATCTAGGCTCTTTTTTTGATCATGGCTTTCAGGTAGTCCAATAATTTTAAAATTATCTCTCCTGGTTCTGTTCTCCAGGTCAGTGGTTTTTCCAATGAGATATTTTACATTGTCTTCCATTTTTTCATTCCTCTTGTTCTGTTTTATAATATCTTGGTTTCTCATCAAGTCACTAGCTTCCGCTTGCTCCAATCTAATTTTTAAGATAGTATTTTCTTCAGTGGTTGTTTGGACCTCCTTTTCCATTTGGATAGTTCTGCCTTTCAAGGAATTCTACTCCCGATTGGATTTTTGGACCTCTTTTGCCATTTGAGTTAGTCTATTTTTTTAGTTATTTTCTTCAGTATATTTTTGGGTCTCCTTCAGGAAGTCATTGACTTGTTTTTCATGGTTTTCCCACATCACTCTAATTTCTCTTCCCAATTTTTTCCTCTACTCCTCTAACTTGCTTTTCCAAATCCTTTTTGAGCTCTTCCATGGCCTGAGACCAATTAATATTTTTCTTGGAGGCTTTTGATGTAGGCTCTTTGACTTTGTTGATTTCTGGTTGTATATTTTGATCTGCTTTGTCATCAAAAAAAGATTCCAAAGTCTGAGTCTGAATCTGAGTCTATTTTCGCTGCTTGTTCGTGTTCCCAGCTAACTACTTGACTCTTGAGCTTTTTGTCAGCATATGACTACTTGTAGCGTGGAGAGTAATCTGTCCCAAGCTTTAGGGGCTGTGCTGCTGTTTTCAGAGGTACTTCTACACAGCAAACTCTGCAACGCCAGTGCTCCTGCTCTTTCAAGAACTGCCAACCTGGACCACGATCCAGATCCAAGCAGGCTCTGCACTCCTGCTCTAATCTGCCACTTAATACCTCCCATAAGGTGGGTCTGGGGCTGTAAGCAACCACAGTTGGAGCTCTGGGAGCAGCCCCAGAGCTGCACCACTTCCATGCCCCCGTGGCTACGGCCGACTGCTCACTCCAATTTATCAGTTTTTCCACTAACCTTCTCTGTTGTCTTTGGCATTGGTGGGTTGAGAAGTCTGGTAACTGCCACAGCTCATTGATTCAGGGCCCTACCACCTGTTCCACCTGGCTCCGGGGCTAGTTAGTCCTGGCATGGCCCATCCTGTTCTGTGCTCTATTCTGCTCCCATCTCCATGTGATACACCCTTCCTAGCAACCATCCAGGCTTTTCTGGGCTGGAGCCCTGCTTCCCTCTGCTATTTTGAGCGTTCTGCAGCTCTAGACTTTGTTCAGAGACATTTTTTACCTGTGTTAGAATGGACCTGGGGGACAGCTTAGGCAAGTCCCTGCTTTCCAGCCACCATCTTGGCTCCACCCCTGCATTCTAATTTTTAAAGCATTATTTTCTTCAATGATCTTTTGGACCTCCTTTTCCATTTGGCTAATTCTGCCTTTTAAGGCATTCTTTTCCTCATTTGGGTTAGTCTATTTTTTAAGGTATTATTTTCTTCAGTAGTTTTTTGGGTCTCCTTTAGCAAGCTATTGACTTGTTTTTCATGATTTTCTTGCATTACTCTCATTTTTCTTCCCAATTTTTCCTCTTCTTCTCTTACTTGATTTTCCAAGTCTTTTTGAGCTGTTCCGTGGCCTGAGACCAATTCGTATTTTTCTGGGAGGCTTTCGATGTAAGGTCTTTGACTTTGTTCACTTCTTCTGACTTCTTTCTGACCAAAGTAAGATTCTATATTCTGAGTCTTTTTACACTGCCTGCTCATTTTCCCAGCAAATTACCTGACTTTTGAACTCTCTGTCAGCATATGACTGCTTCCAGAGTGGAGAGTGCTCTGTCCCAATCTTCAATGGTTTTGTGCTGCTGTTTTTAGAGCTTACATTCTGAGTTGGCATGATATTCCTCTCCTGGCCTGTGCTCTGGTCTGTTAGTGCAAGCACTCCTTTCTACTGTGCAACTATCAAGATGACTCCCTCTCCACAGCCACCACAAGCTCTGCCACCCCAGTGCTCCTCCCCCAAGGACCACCAATCAGAACTGTGACCCAGATCCAAGCAGGACAAAGCAAGAAAACCTTGCCTCAGTGCCAGCAAAGAGATCCTTGCACCGGGGCTCTGATCAGTGCTTGATTCCCCCCACCTTCTGTGGCCCTGGAGCTCCAGAAGCAGCTGCCACTGCTGCTGCTGCTGCTGCTGCTGCCACTACCTCCATTACCCCAGAGGTGGGGCCTGACCATTCTCTTCTCTCACCCAGGTCCATCAGAGTTTTCCCACTGACCTGCTAAGTTGTCTTTGAGGTTTGTGGCTTCAGAAGTCCAAAACCACCACAGCTCAATGATTTAGTGCCCTGACACCTGCTCTGCCAGTTCTGCTCTTGCCTGGTCTGTCCTGGTATGGCCCAGGCTGGCCTGTGCTCAGCTCCCAGCATCGTTATGAGAGACCCTTCCCAGCAACCATCCAGGCTGTCTTGAGCTGGAGGCTTGTTTGACTCTGTTATATCACGGGTTCTGTAGCTCTAGAATTTGTTTAGAGTCATTTTTTATAGATGTTTGGCAGGATTTGTAGTCAAGTGGCTCCACCCCTCTACTAGGCCATCTTGATAATCTAATGAATCTATGGATGAAAATAGCAAAACTACAAACTAAAAAAAAAGTTAATTTTAAATATTTTCATTTTAAAAATGCCCTCTCTTTCCCACCATGACATTGGAGGCATCATATTTTTATTCTAAAAATAAAGTCACTGATGTCCTACTCAGGAAGTTATGCTTCTGTTTATGAGCTGGTGGGAATTCTTCTGATTTTTTCCCCTAGGCTCCCATCGTACAACCTTTCTTTAACAATATATGATTGAAATTTGATTGTCTGTAGAAGCATCTGATTAAAAAGAGTGTATAAAGTGTTGTGGACTCTCTGAGGAGAAATTGGCCCTTTTGAAGCTCATCCTGACCAGTCACCATTGTTTTGTCTATCTGGATCAATTTTGGTGATCTAATAGTTTAAATTTTGTAACTCAATCTATACTCATGTACATGCAGTTTGTATGAAAGTATAATTGATTCCAGGTAAAATCTCACCTAGTTTATTCATTTTGTAACTTTCATTCAATAGGAATCAAGTGCATTATAAAAGTGGCATTTTTGTGGTTATTCCATGGATTGCTTAACACTAAATCAATGAACATAGTAGTTGCTGAGAACCCATCAATATGATGCTGTAGATTGGGAAAGTATAGTAGAGTTTTCTTTGGGCAATCTAACCCTACTCATTTTCCCTCCCCACATTTCCCAACCCAAACTCAGATCCCTGACTCTTGACATCTGTTTATGTATCTGCTTGTCTTATTTTGTCCTTTGTAAATCAGTCCTCTTTATCTCTAAATCCACTCACCTTTTCAAACCTTCCTCCTCTTCCCTGTCCTGGACATGGTTTTACTTACTAACTCCGTGGCCTTTTTATTGTTTATTATTTTTATTATTATTACATTTAAACTTTTCCTTTCAGAGCCAAATAAGAATGTGATTCATAAGCTCCTCACATTAACATTTGCTCATCACTGAATATGAATGATCTTTCTCTATAATGATACAATTATAAGTAATATCTTCATTTTTTCTTTCTTTTGAAGAGAAAATAGTGGTTTGTTCTTGGTCTTTGAGTTGTTTAATGTTTATCTTTAATCTGTTTATCTGTCTTGTCACAATGATCAGAGGAGTCTCCCCACCTTTCCCTTTCTCAAGCAAAATGATTGGAAGTTGTTGATTATATTACAAAGTTCTTCTTTTCTGCTCAACTTTTTAGAATTAAGAAAAAATGTGAATTACATGTGGCATGGGATGATTACCTCAACTGCAGAGTCTTAAACTTCTCATAGAAGTGTTTGGACATCTATTCATTCTCTGGTCTGGCTTGCTCACTCTATTAAATCTTCATAATGGACATCCCAAAGAAGGATCATAATATTGTGATTGAACCCAGACTTTCTTATAGTCCAGCCCTGTGGTAAAGGAAATACACTGTCTCTTATCAGTACTTTAAATCTTTGGCCTCTACCAGTGCATATCCATTTAAACAAAGTCGGAATGATTGTACTTTTAGATCTTAAACATAACCACTTAGGAAAGATAAAGCAAAATAAACACCGTCATAGATATCCATATAGTAAAATAATAAACCTAGATTATATTCTCCCACCAATTAACTCAGTTGTTGTGGGGAAAATCCACATCCTTTGGGTAACTCACAATGCTTGACTATAGACTTTGATGCAATTGATTCACTCAAGAACATCTATACCAAATAAAGCCATTTTTATGGCAACTGCTTATTTTCCAATCCTCACACTTCTATGATATCATTGAATCCATAAACTATTTATGTATTCTTTCAACTTAGAATCACCCTTAAAGGAACATTAAGAAAGTGTTCCATCTTAATTTTGAGAAAGTTTTCTTTAATTGAGTATGACTATCTCTATGCCATACTGACCAGCTCAGAAACTTATTTATTCACAAATCTGTGGTGTGTCTACTAATGGTTCACCAAAAGAATTCACAGGATAGATTAAGTTAAATTTGTGTATGATAAAAAAAAAGCCTAGCCACCTTTCCACTCAATAGTGTCCTTCACCATCCAATCAGATCTTGCTATCTCTTCTTTTACAGGAGAGCAGCTGTGAAACCTCTTTTTTCTCCTATTGTGCTATTTCTTCTGATATTAGAAGGAGGCACAAAAAGGAAGCAGTCAATTTTGAGAATGCATTCCTCTTACGTTCAAGGTGATGCTAAAGGACAACATGAATACCAGTCTTTATTCAGACAGTAAGGAACTAGCATCCCAAATCTTATCGGCTAAAGCCTCTTCTTGTTGGTTTCTTTGACTTCCTAATGATTTTAGGTCTTATAACATTTTTTTTTCAGTGATATCAAATCAGCAGCAGCCTCAG
The DNA here is from genome assembly GCA_028646595.1 of Phalanger gymnotis. Taxonomy (NCBI): domain Eukaryota; kingdom Metazoa; phylum Chordata; class Mammalia; order Diprotodontia; family Phalangeridae; genus Phalanger; species Phalanger gymnotis. The sequence continues at coordinate 5,448 of JAQQSZ010018567.1, read as the reverse complement.
ACTCTCTAACCAATTCTATTCTTAAATTGTCTCTTTTAGTAATTGTCTCCTGACACTCAGTGTCTCGCTTTTCACTAATGTGGTAACACTTAAGGAAAATTCCTTTATGAAATCAAAACACCTTATTTAATCAATCCCATAGTCTCTAAATAATTATTTTGTAATCCATTAAAAAGTTTTGCCTCTTAAATGTGAAAACAGGAATGGAAATTAGCTGAGGGCACATAATTCCCTTAAGTTGTCAGTTCTCCAAAGAGTCCTTCATCTCAATTGGAGTTCTCGAAACTGTGTTCTTGAACACCTCCCTATTATCAGTTTTTAATAAGTAAAATTCATTCTCTGCCCCCTTTGAACCATCCAACTGATTATATACAAATGAGACATCACCCCAGATCTTTTACAAAGTGATTCAAGACTTCACATTTAAACCATAACTTATTTTCTGCCCCAAAGGGCTAAAATTATATTTGAAATCTTGATTTATACACTCTTTGAAAAATTAATTATGCTTATTTTTAAGTAAGTTGCATAGAAATTTTGCAAAAAAACTTTATTGAATAAAATGAGATTTCTATTACTTTCAGTCACCAAATTTTCCATTTCTAAAAGATCATTCCTTTGATATTTTAACAGCTGATAGAACTATTTTTTTTATGCAAAAGTATTTTTTTCTAAATAGTTCAGTATTAAACTGTTCCTTATTTAGAGATGGTATCTTGGAGGGATAGCACTTTTTGTTTTACTTGGATATAAGCTGTTTTCTTTTGTCTTCCATTAAATCATATTCTAAGCCCTTCGTTTTCTTTGCATTGAGGTATTGTAATAAATAGTTTTTATTGAAATTCTTTCATGTATGGTGAGATTTTTCTATTAGCTTACTACAATAGTGTGTACATGCACACATGTGTGTAAACATATAATCATATATATTTACAGATGAGTAACTGAGGTAAACAGATGTTAAATCACCCAGGATCACAAAGCTAATAAGTTCCTGAGGGCAGATTTGAATTAAAAACTTCCTGATTCAAGGACAAATGTTCAATCCATTGTACCACCTAGCTGACCTAGAAGTAACTAAATGGAAACTTGAAGAAAGACAGAAACTCAAAAAGGCCAAAATGAGGATGAAGCCAAAAGAAGGAGTAAGTGGTATGAGTGTCCAGTTCAGGGAAAACTTCATTGGAAGGGTTTTGTTTGTTTGCTTGTTTGTTTTCTGGAACACACGGACCATAAAAGAGAGGAATATGAAAAGAAAAGAAAGTTTTACTGTATGAAGATTGAGGAGAGCCTTAAATTCCAGGCTGAGAAGTTTATATTGTAGTCAGGAGATCTGCAATTATTCTTACATGAGGGGCTCAGGTTTGGTAGTGACAGAGCGGTGATGGATACAAGATTCAGAATAAGAAATACTATTTTTTTGATATGGCCATTGTGGGAATTTCTTTTATATGACTATGCAAATTTGTTACATGGATTTTGCTTCCATTTACTTTTCTTTCTTAATAAAGAAGTGGGAAAAGTGGGAGCAAGAGAAAAACGATTGCTTGTTAATTAAAGAAAATATTTAATTAAAAAAATCATTTGGCAGTGGAGGCAATGGCAATGGGAAAATGGGACAAATGTAAGAGAATTTAAAATGGAATTAATTTATTTTCATATGTTGGTCCATAAATTGTTATTTTTATTGTTGGTGAGAACTAATATATATATATACATATATATACACATATATATATATACATATACATACATATGTATATATGTATATATAAACTTAGGTTTATGAGGACTTAAGGCACATTCCATTTTATTCACACAACAATCTAGCAATGAAGATGCTATTATTATTACACACTCCATTTAAAGATGAGGAAACTGAGGCAGACGGAAGGTTAAGTGACTTGCAAAGGACTATGAATAGCTAATAAGTGTCTAAGGCTGTGACTCTGAACACAGATGTTCTTGACTCCAGTGCTATCACTTTATGTACTGAACCATATAGCAGTCTAGAGATAAAGGACATATAAATAGACAAAAAGATTATAAAGTGATATATATATGTATGTACATATATATATATAAAATCTATCACTTCATCATCTTTTTGTCTACACTCCCATACATGTGTGTATACATGTATGTATATATGTATATATACACATAGATTGTTATATATGCATTATGTTTATATATACATATATACCTTATGTACATATACACACATGAAAGCATATATACATATATGCATGTTGCATTCTAATGGAAAAAAAAATAGATAGAAGAATGGGTGGTGAAAGTGCAGTAAGGTTTAAATGAAGTGATTTTAGCTGTTATGGATTCTTCTCCAACATGGAGACTTTGGAAGGAACTCATCAATTGGAGAAGGGAACCACAGTGATGGAGGGATGTTTCAAGGTGGGAAGGCTGCAGGTGTTGTGGAAAGTTCCAAGGAGCAAACAAACAAAGGACTAACTAACTTGTGTGAGAAAACCATCTACAAGTCTGTTATCGGTCAGTATTCTCTCTGAGCTGAAACTTTTTAATATAATCTTACTATTTGATACATCCATTTTATCAAATGAAACACCCTCTGAACTTATGCTGTTTTTAGATGAGATTATCAGCTTTTTATGAGCTTATTATTAGTTTTTCTTTTAGAAGTAAAGGCCAAACTGGCACTCTTTTTCTGGATTTCATTCATCATATGATAGCTGAAATGTCAAAGAAAATTAGCAAAAATTGTTATGTAATCTCTTGGGAAAGCATGTTTCATAGCTGAAGGATAATACTGCTAAAATGGATTTTGTAACAATTTCTTAGTGGCATATTATTAATTTTAGTTTTAGTAGGATTAGAAAGGATAATATTTCCAAATTAGTATTTTTTCAATAATATTGATTTAAAATACTCGAAAAGCCTATGAAATGTTTAAATGTATTTGTATTAGCATAGCTATAAAAGGGTCATATCCTGTTCTAACCCAAGTGAGTAGAAATGAAAAATGGAAGCCAATAACAGAAGTGTTGGAAATTGATTCAACACACTATTATTTCTTCTTTATATTCTAGGTGAAAAAAGAACTCTAAACATACCTCAAGGAAAGAATTATCCTTTTTACATGTATTCTTTTTTAATTATATTATGAATTTCAAGTATAAGAGTGAATTTTACAGTAAACAACTAGCCAAAAGTGTACAAATGTCTGAAGAGCAATTAGTTGTTTCAAACCAATAAGCTGAATGCACACACACACACATAGATATGTACACACATATGTGTGTATATATGTATGCGTGTATATATTTTTTCACTGTGCCACCTAGCTGCTTTGTGTGTATATGTGTATATAATTAGAGAGAGAGAGAGAGAGAGAGAGAGAGAAAGAGAGAGAGAGAGAGAGAGAGAGAGAGAGAGAGAGAGAGAGAGAGAGAGGTTAGGTGGCACAATGAATAGACTACGTGGCCTGAAGTGAGAAAGACTCATTTTCCTGAATTCACATCTGGCCTTAGACACTTACTAGCCATGTGACCGTGGGCAAGTCATATAAACCTGTTTGCTTGAATTCCTTATCTGTAAAATGAGTTGGATAAGGAAATGGCAAACCACTCCAATGTATTTTCTGAGACAAACCCAAATGGGGTCATGAAGAGTCAACTATGACAAAACTACAGAACAGCAACAAATATACACATATCTGTTTATCTATCATCTCTCTAGACATGCGTGTGTATGTTTATATATAACACATAATTAAAATATTTAGTGTGAATTAAAATAAAGATATTTCAATACTTGAAATAAGATTTGCATTTTTTTTTGGTAAGCCTCGGTCTGATAATTTCATTCCCTTGTAGTCAATTTGATGATGAATATATATTAGCTTAGCTAAGCTAATCTTCAGATGACTAACATATAGTATGATATCAGAAACAAACCTATCACTAGGACTGATGCTTTCTCCTACTTGCTGGAACTTCCAGAGGTTCTGTGCCCCTGGTATAACCTTTAACTCTGTCGCCATCTCGATGAAACAATACACAGCTTTCATATTGAAGAGAAAATAAATGGGTATATATACATCAAAAACACATCCTGAAACATATGGGAAACTAGAATTGAAAGCAAGAATCCCTCACTTCATATTCCAAGTCAGCCTCTAGTTTTGTGACACTCAATAAGTTACTTAACATCTATAAGTCCCAGTCAGTCAACTCACAGTTAGCAGCTAGGAGATATCCTAGGACATTTTAGAAATGTATAGTAATGTATACAAGAAATTCCCTTAGCAAGAGAGTCCCACACTGAAGAAAAATCATGTAAATCCTATTTATTCTTATATATTTCCAAAATTCCATTCAGCAGGCATTAATAAATTGCCTACAATTTTTTAAAATATGGTGCTAAGCACTAGGAATATTACAGAGATAAAGAAAAGACAATTTCATCTATTGAGTGCATTTTAACTTAATCAAGTCAATATGTTATGAAATGGGATACTTGTACATATTCATATAGTTGAAGTTTATAGTATTTTATTTATTTTTCTAGCCTCTTGCAGTAGAAACTGGAAGATATACATTTGTCACTGCTGATTGGATGGGAGAAATTTTTGACCTTGGAAAGTGGAGATGAGGTTGCTATGGAAACTGGTAATTCTATTGCCACTCATGAGCTGTTGTGCAGGTAACGTGTTCCATTATTACAAGTTTTGATTGATAAATATGTCTGCATCATATTTCTTTTGAGAAGTGAAGCAATTGCCAAAAATGAACAATACTTATAGTATCTGAATGGCTAAGTGGAAAAGTCATGTTTGAAGGTAACCTCTATTATTAATTAATACAGGCCACTTTTAATTCTAACAATGTATCAGAAGCTACAGAGAAGCATTAATCCATATCCATTAAATCATGAGGTTTCACATAGAGATTCACATAGTGATAAAAAGAACTGTGGTCAAGTTCCTTTAATAGTTAATGGAGAATGGAAGGTAGTTTTATCTTTACTTCTTTCATAATGAGATTCAGGAAGGATTGGAACAGAGATAGTCAATACCTCTGAGAGATATTTTGTACATATTTAGGAGCTTTATCAATATTTTGAAGGATTTATAACAGTAGAATTTTAGGCCAGAAAAATGAATTAGATCACTTAGTCCAATCCTGTCCCTTTATAAATAAAGAAACTGAGGCATTGTGTCATTAATAGCCTCATTTAAGACTATTTGATTGTTACGAGTAGAAATCATTATGGCATCATGCAACAAATCCTGAACAAATGCTTTAAATCCTACTGCAGACACTGAGTGACAAAATCAAATCAGTTATACTCTAAGGGCATGAGTTTCTTCATCTGTTAAATGGAAAGGAGGATAATAGAAGCCACCCAACAGTATTGTTGTAAGGATCAAATGATATGAATTGTGTACATGTAATGTTAAATAAC
>JAQQSZ010018566.1:0-10550 GCA_028646595.1 Phalanger gymnotis | reverse complement strand
GGAGGTACTGGAACTGTTGTTAGGTGGCCCAGTGAATAGAGTGCTTAGTCTGGGGTCTAGGAGACCAGGGTTCTGATCCTGCTTCAGACACTTACCAGCTGCATGAGCCTGGGCAAGTCACTCCACTTCTGCCTCCCTGAATTTCCTCATTTATAAAATGGGGTTAATAATAGCACTTGCCTCCAATGGTTGTTGTAAGGATAAAATGAGAGAAAATTTATCACATTTTGCAAATGTTAGAATACTAGCTACTGCTGCTGCTGCTGCTGCTACTACTACTACTACTACTACTACTGCTATTACTACTACTGCTGCTGCTGTTGCTAGTACTACTGTTACTGCTTCTTCACTGCTGCTGCTGTTGCTTCTGCTATTTCTTCTACTACTAGTAGTAGTTTAGGGAGCTCCCATCTGAGGAAAATCCCTTCGTGGCATCATCTCTGCAACTTAAGAGTTTCCTAGAGAGGTTAGGTGAATTGCTCAGGGTCCCACAGCCAGTATGTGTCAGAAATAGGACTGGAACACAGCTTCTTGGCTTCCTAGCCCCTACATCATGTTGTCTCTCTGAGTTCGCTGTGCTTTCCAGCTTTCAGATTTGATTAAGATTCTGTCTTGGGCAAAGAGTCCTTGGGCAAGTCCTTATGGAGATTCCTTCAGCCAGACAAAGAAAATGAAGGAATAACAAAAACGAGTCTCTGTACCAGGATCCCAGGATCCTTTGCCCGCTAGGCCCCACAGAGCGTAATTGTTACTGTAGTTGACTCCAGCATGTTATTAAGTACAGAGTATCATTATGATAATGGTTACTATTGCCATTGTGTAGAAAATTGACTCTTTAAAAGCACTTTGGCAACATTAATTTCCTTTAGTTCCTCCTGCCTCCCACGGAGGGCTGCCTGGTAATGCTGGGGCTGGTGGTGGTGGCGTGCTTTGTGTACACCAGTGGGGGACCCACTTGGCTCTGTGGGACCACTCATGGATCAGGCAGACATGTATGTGGCTTTATTTAAAGGATTCTGGGAAGGAGCACAGGAAAATCAGAAGATTTAGAGCTGGAAAAGACCTTCCTTAATTTATAGATTAGGAACATGAAGGTTAGAGATTTCAAGCGACTTACCAAGGCCATGAAAAGAGTGAGTATCAGGGTCTAAACCTAACAGCTCTGGCTCCATCATCTCCATTACCATCACCAACAATAACAACAGTCATTAATGAAGTGCCTCCTATGGGGATACAAAGAAAAGCCAAAACATAGTTTCTTCCTCTCCAGGACCTCACAGTGGAATGGCTCCAATTCAGCATCCTTTCCATTAGAACTAGAAGTATGGGTTCAAATCTCATTTCTGACATTGAGTAGTTAAGCCATCTTGGGTTACTCACTTTCCTCCCTGAGTCTCAGTTTACTGATCCATAAAGTGTATGTGTGAGGGGTAATACTTACAGCATCCACCTCATAGGAATGGTGTGAGGGTTTCCTTTTCCAACTTCAGAGTACATAAATATAATTAATGATTTTTGTCACTATCCACCACCACCACTACCATCCTATTTTTCACCAGCTTGTCTGTATTGCTTGAGAGCCTGCCATTAGAGATTTATTCCCTTGAATTAACAAGGTCTGCTAAAAAAAAAAAAAAGAAAAAAGAATGGCAATACATCCCAGGAACAAATGCATTGTGTCTACCACAAGTCCTATACATTTCAGTGTGAATGAGATTGACCATTTTTATTATAAATAATGGGTGAAGGGTAAACATCATAAGGGGGTGTTGTGAAAAGAGTGGTACTTTGGGCATGTGGGGCACCATCCCAGGGGGATCTGGAAGGGTCCTGAGAAGCCAGAGAGCAACACATGATCACTGGCTGCTGGGGAGAGTGATAGCTGATGCGGCAAGAAGATGTTAATAACAGACTTTGGCTATTTGGCCATTTGCTGCCGTGCTAGAATGCTCCAAGCATTTCCATCACCAAGCGTTTATTAAGCCTTCACTATATTCCAGGTGTCTTCTCAGCTATTCTCCAAGAAGCTGCAGATTGTTTTGGGCAGATAATAACCGCTCATATTTATGAAGCACAAGAAATGCTCTCCTGATAGCAGCCCTCTGTGGTAGGCAGTACTCACAGAATCAGAGATTTAGAGCAAAAATGCCTGCAGCCATATACAATGTTCCATACGTGGCCCCGCCTTCGGAAAGAAGTTGGGGAAAAGTTCTTCTCATGTCTCTTCTTGGGGGCCACATTTGGTCCTTGTAATTTTGGCCGCATTCATGTGTTTTGTTATTGTCACTATTGTTGTGGTCATTCTGCTTACTTTGTTGTGATTATTGCATATATTGTGTTCTTATGTGATTATTGTATTCCTACGTGATTATTGTGTATATTGTGTTCCCAGTTCCACTTCACTTTATATCAGTTCCCACAAGTCTTTTCATCACATTCATCGCTTCTTATAGCACAGTAATATTCTTTCACATAAATGTGCCACAATTTGCTTAGCCATCCCCCAATTGATGGGCATCTATTTTATTTCCAATTCTTTGCTCTCATAAAAAGTGCTGCTTTAAATATTTTGGTCTGTGTTGGGTTTTCTCTTTTTGTTTATGAGCTCTTTGAGGTATATGCCCAGCAGAGAAATCTCTGGATCAAAAGCATATGGACATTTTAGTCACTTTGCCATAATTCCAATTTGTTTTCCAGGATGGTTTCTTACAAATTCACAGTGCCACCAATAAAGCATTAATTGCCCCTTTCCCCTAATCTGTTGACATTGACTATTGCCATCTTTTGCCATCACTGCTTGTTTTCTGGATTTGAGATGAAACCTCAGAGTTGTTTTGACATGCATTTTTCTTATTTACTGGTGATTTGAAGCATTCTTTCATATGCCGACCCTATCTTTATAGAAGAGAACACTGAGATGTGTAAAGGGTTAGCAGTGACATGTCCAAGGTGGCACAGGTTGTAAGTAGCAGAGCTGAGACTTGAACCCAGATTTTCTAACTCTAGAAGTGTTCTCTCTCTCTCTCTTTCTCTCCTTAAACAATAGTTCAGTTATGCTATGGTCTCTGACCTTTGAAGTGGGAAATTAAGATGCGCACATGTGAGCTTTTGTTTTTTAAGCTAAAAGGGTTTAATAACGGTAGGAGCCAACATTAAAGAGATAAGAGGAGGGAGTTGATGGCAAATTGCAGTACAGGAATAGAAAGGTGATGTTCGGAGATGCCCAGAGGGCTTGCCATGCACATGTGGTATGTAAGTTAACTTCTCATCACTTTACAACTGAGAGCAGACTGGCCTATAGACCTGATTAGTGACTTCTCCTCAGATCCCCCATGGGTCAGATCCCCTGACAGCTCCACAACAATCTTACTCCTCTGGATGTTGAAAAGGGCCAGAAATCTGATCCCTGGAGCAGAAGAGGTGAACCTCTTCATGACGTCTGCAGAGTCCCACCGAGCATCTTGGAAGGCGGGGAGGCTCAGGAGAGAATATGTAAACCTAACCAGAAAGAGTCAGAGGAAGAGACTCTCTCCTCTCCAATCCAGCCTCCAGAAACAGGTGAGTCAAATGAATATTCCTATAGCACAGGTCTGACCATGTCACTGTCCTGCTCAAGAATCCTCTGTGGCTGCCTAAAGTCCCTAGGCAGAAACTCTCTTTGAACATGGAAAGCTCCTTCACAGTCTGGCTCCAGCTTTTCTTTTCAGGCTAATTGTATATTGTTCTCCACCCCACCCCCCCACCCCCGCACCCCATTGCGGTGAAAGTAGCCATCTTAATGTTTCCTACACAGGAGATCTTGTCTCCCATCACCAGACCTTTGCCCAGGCTGTTGCCCATGCCAGGAATGGCCTCCCTCCTTACCTTTACCCCTATTCGAGGGTTTAAGCGGCCATCTCCTACACAAGCCCTTTCTTGATCCTCTCATTATTAGCACTCTCTCCCTCTTGAAATTCCTTTCTATTATTTCAAGTAGAAATTCTGTTCACTCACTTGTATATGAGTTTCATTCCACCATTAGAGTGTCAGCTTCTTGAGGGCAGGGACTGGATTCTTGTCTCTGTATCCCTAGCATAGCGCTGAGCTTGAGAGATCCATGTTGAATGGAGGCAGTCAGGAAGAGCTGAGTTCTAATCCAGCCTCAGATAAGTACCCGTTGGGATCCTGGGCAAGTGACTTAACCTCTCTTTGCTTGCCTCAGTTTCCTCATCTATAAAATGGGAATTATAGTAGCACCTACCTCCCAGGATTGTTGTGAGGATCAATTGAGTCGATAATTGTCAAATGCTCAATCCAGGGCCTGGCATACTGTTCAGTCGTGTCCGACTCTTTGTGACTCCATTTGGGGTTTTCTTGGCAGAGGTACTGGAGCAGCTTGCCATTTACTTCTCTAGCTCATTTAACAGATGAGGAAACTGAGGTAAACAAAGGTTAAGTGACTTGCCCAGGGTCATACAGCTGGTAAATGTCTGAGGCTGGATTTGAACTCAGGATAGCACATAGAAAGTGCTATATAAATATTAGCTGCCACCATCATCATCATAGGATCACAATCAGACAGCAGTCAACAAACATTTAGTAAGTGCCTATGAATGCACCACCGGGCACTGTGCTAAGGATGTGCTGGGGACACAAAGAAAGGCAAACACATCGTCCTTGCCTGTAAAAAGTTCACCTTCTGATACACAAAGGAAAATTGTACGTACAAGATACATCCAGTGTAAATTGAGGGTCATCTCAGATAGGGCCATTAGCAGTTGAGAGTGGGGGTGGGGAGGGTGGATATAGACCTCCTGCAAAATGTGGGAGTTTCCTTGTTGTCATTGTTGCTTGTCCTTAGTTTTCAAAGAGGACCGATGGCATCACGGCGATGTCTTGACTTTTGTGTGAATCGGATTTAAGCGAATTGCACAAAATCATCAGCCTCTTCCAGAACCACGGAAGTCCAGTAGCAGGATATAATGGATGACCTTGGCATCTTCCATGTTTGACCGAGCTCTAAGTGCTCCAAAGCTCCCGCTCCCTTGGCCTTCATGGCCACTGGAACAAATTGTTCTCATCTTTCCATTCAACTGAGGGGAGTCTTCACATGCTTGGCGTAGACATCCCCCTAACTCGATGAAATCAGGAGGCAGGGATGAATAGAGAAAGCATGAGAGACTCATTTTATAGCAGGGGCCCTTAACCTTTCTTGTGTCATGGACCCCCTTGGCAGGCTGATGAAATCTATGAACCTTCCTCAAAATAATGTTGTTTTTTTTTTTAAAAAAATCATAATTAAAAGACATGCTAAATTTTAGTTAACATGTTAGTTAAAATGAAGATATAATTTTTTCCCATCCAACTTTAGGGACCCCCCTGAAATCCATGGACTCCATCCAGATTAAGAAATTGCCATTTAACACTAGAAGGGCCTTTCATTTTAGAGAAGAGGAGAGTGAGCCTCTTAAGTGGGTCTCCTAAAGTCATACATGGACTAAGGAGGCAGGGCTAGAACTCAGGTCTGTTGGCTCCAAAGCCTGGACTGCTTCTCCTGCAGCCTAGGCTGGGTAGCAGCTGCTGGCAGATTACAGATAGGTTCCCTGGGGAGAGACGGCCTTTCCTTTTCAAATATTTCTTTAGGTCATATGCCACCTCTTGGCGATGAAGGCCAGCTTTTTATAGAACAGTGTCTGATTTGTCAGCAACCTTTAGGTAGCTTATTGATTTAGCATTTCTTCAGAGATATGGAGGAATATACGATGGACAGAGTGGCCAAGCTGCAGGCTTCAAAAGGGGAATCTGATGGGCTGCTCACAGCTTTCTGAGGCTTGAGTGGCCATTAGGGCTTTGGGGATTGGTTTAAAACAAAGCCGAACTCTTTCTTCCCCCTCCCCCAATTGATCAGCAGGGATGCCCTGTCTTGGGGTTAATACTGTAAACACACCTATGCTGGATGGAGTCATTTCACCATGAAATAAATGCAGTAGAAATCCTCTCGGGGGATGCTGGAATTGACCGTGTCAAAGCAATCTGGTACTGAGAGGGCTTTGCTGGAATTCATAGGATTTCTTTTGTCCAAAGCACTGAAACAAGATGGAGGTTATGAAACTGTGAGCCTGCCAAGTGGTGATAAATGAGAACCAGATCTGGGGCTCAAATTCTGCTTCCTCAGGAAAGCCTTCCCTAACTTTGCCCAGTTGTGAGTAATCTCCCCAGTCTCAAATTACCTTGTATATCTGTATACATGTTGTATCTTTCTCCCCACAAACTGTCAGCTCCAAAAATGTTTTATTTTTATCTCTGCATTCCCAGCACCCAGTATGTTCCTACTATGTTCCTGGAACATAGTAGGAGATTAAGTGAAGCAGTGTTTGGTGACTGGCACATGGTAGGTATTTCATCTAGCTCTTAGCACAGTAGCTGGCACACAATAGGAATTTAATTATTATTGAATCTTCTTCTTGCCTGGAAGCCCTCTCCTCTTTCCAGTGTGTCCCCTGGAGATCATGTCTGGAGTCAAAGGTCAGGAGCCACTTCAGCTCTGCCCTGTGACTGTTCAAAATGTCCAGACTAGAAGTGAGCAGCAGATCATCTCAGATTTAAGCACATGGACTCATTTAGATTAAGAGAAGCTATTTCAAAACGAGCCACAATATCTCTAGACCCTTCCAGCTTGAGATTTGTGATATTTTTAGTAGTGAAAGCCCATCATATCTTGCCTGCTCATTTAGTCCTTTCCACCCACTCTGCTAGCACCCTAGGCATGCCTTCCTATGACTAGAGAAATTCCGAGAGCCAAGGGGAGAATGCCCACTTTACTAAGAGTGATTAAGCCGTCTTTCTGGTGGGGGGCAGGGACTATGTTAAGTGTGCTACAGCTCTTGAATAACCTCCCTCCAGGTTGAAATTCCATCCCACCAAGACCTAGTTTGGATATCACCAATACCCTGAAGCCTTTCCTAATCACCTTAGCTCATTAGTGGGTAAGGCAATTCAGGAGATCTGTGGGAACAGGTTCACTTAATTAGTTGTAATCATGCTGCTTTTTTAGGGGCATTCGGAAGCTATGTTTAACTGGGGGCAACAAAGGAGAAAGAAGGGTAGCCGCTGTTGGCAGAATTGGCTTACAATTGGAGGGAAGAACTGAGTCAAGTAAGTCTTCTGAGCATGGGGAAGTGTTAAGGTGAATTGTGTGGAGGTTCCAAGATGAGTGGCTTTTTCTCTGTGCTTCAGGGGCACCGTGACCCACTGGGAAGAGAACTAGGGAGGCAATTGTATTGCATGTGTCCCTCTCCCTCCTGGCCCCTACTGTCAAAGTCTTTGGTAATATGACTGTGCTTAGTGCCTACCTACTCATGAGAAGGGTGAATCTGGGATGGAGGTCACTAAGCAAAGGCTGGGGGACCAGTTGCTTGTCAGATATGTTATGAGCTGATTCTTCATAGGTTCATAGATGTTGAGTTTGAATGGTCCTTGGGCCATCTAGTTCAATCTTATCATTTCACAGATGAGGGAACTTGGACCCAGGGAGGTGAAGGGATTTGTCCACATAGGTAGTAAGCAGGTACCAGGTACCAGCAGACTGGATGGCCTCTGTATCCTTTCCATTTCACTGATTCTTTAATTCATGTAAAAACCAGGCAAGTATTTTGTACAATCCATTAGTTTGAGATTCTGTGCCCCTCCCTCTTAAGGGCTGTGTTTGAGAATGTTAGATGATCTCTCCCTTTAACCCCCTCCAATATCTCAAGTTTTTCTTCTCCATTCTTCCTGTCTTCTTCTCATCCTAACTCAGGGTATATTTATTCATGTACATTTCTCACTCCTCTGTTAAATTGTAAGCTCATTGAGGGCAGGAACTGCATCAATTTATATTGTTGTATGCCTAGTCACTAGCATAGTTCCTCACACTTTAGTAGATGCTTAATAAATATTTGCTCAATGAACGAATCCTCCTGAGCCCCGAAAGCTGTTTGCCTTCCTCGACTGAATGAGGAAATGACATTTTTTATGCATGTTTGTTACAAGGGTTTTGTTTCCTTCTCTCTTTTTAAAAAATTCATTTAAAAAATTTATTTTCAATTACAAATTCTCTCCCTCCTCTCTTCTCCTCCCCTCCCCGTTGCTTCTCTCTCTTTTTAAATGGAGGTTGGGGAAGGAAATGTTTGGGAGAGAAAGTGGCTTTGGTAGATAGCCAATCTTGGTGTCTCCTCTAGCTTGACACTGCTGCTGACCAGTCCAGTGGAATGATCTGTTAGTTGGGCCAATGAGGGAGACAACATGGGCTAGTGAAACTGGGGTCAGAGGGCCTAGGTTCAGATCTTGGCTTGTTAATAACAACCTGGGTGGCCTTGGGTGAATTTTGAACTTCTCTGGGGCTGAGTTTTACCATCTGCCAAATAAGTAGGTTGGACTGGAAGCTTTTAAGGTCCCCATCCAGTCTTAGAAGTCTCAATGGCATGCTCTAAACATGAGGAGAATGGAAGGATTTCAGAGAGTAAATTAGATAGAACCTGGATTAGAACTCTGGCTCAGTCTCTTACTACTTAGGTGACTCTAGGTAAGCCACGTGGTTCAGTCATTTCCAATCATATCTGATTCTTCATGATCCCATTTGGGGTTTTCTCAGCAAAGACACTGGAGCAGTTTGCCATTTCCTCCTCCAGATCATTTTACAGATGACGAAACTGAGGCACACAAGGTTAAGTGATTGCTAGTGAGTGTCTGAGGCCAGCTTCCTGAACTTCAGGTCTGACGCTATCCACTGTACCACCTAGCTGCCCAAGTAGGAGCATGCTTATATGGCATTTTAAGATTTTCAAAGGTTTTCGCACATTACCTCATTTGATCCTTCTACCAAGCACAGGATCAGGGCTATTATTATTACTTCCTTTTACAAATGAAGGGACTGACCTCGAGAACTTAAGCAACTTGCTCCGGGCTGTGCTGCTATGAGCGTAGATTATAAGTATGAGGTGGGGTATGAATCCAAGGTCTTGACTCCAAGCCTGGTTGGCTTAACCTCTTAACTTCTCTACACAATGGAGGAAGTGGGTTGCTCTACCAATCAATCAACAAGCATTTATTAAGGACCTACTGTGTGCCAGGCACTGGGTAAAAGGCTGAGGATATCAAGAAGGGCCAACGTGCTGTTCCTGCTTTCAGGGAGCTCACATTCTGATGGGAGAAACAACATGAAAATAAAAAGATACATACAAGATTGAAATTGAGATTGTGAAGGTCCCTTCAATTTAATGAGCATCTATGGAACACCCACTAGGTGTCAGTAAGCAAGGCTACAAAGATAGAATACAAAACTGCTCCTGCCCTCAATAAGCTTATGTTCTTTTGGACTCGAACCACATGTGCTCAGATCATAACAAAGTAATGACAGGGTTGGGGTGGGTGAACCACTAACAAGTGAAAAGAACCAGAGGAGGTCTCAGGTAGGAATTGACACCTGTACGGGGCTTTAGAGGACCTGCCAATCCTATTAAATTATCTGGTTTTTTAAAAAAAGAATTGATAATTTATCAATCATTAAGCATCAATCCACATGCTTGGTGTCTTTGCTAGGCGCTGGGTGTGCAGACACAAGAAGGAGCCAGTCCCTGCCTTTAGGCAGCTTACATTTTACTTCTTTGTTGAGACTGCTAGTATGGCCTGTCTGGTCATTGGGCTCCATCTAAGGATTGTTCTGAAGGAGAATTGGCGAGAAGCCCAGCTGGCCCTTAACTAGAAAGGCCCATGTCTGAAAGAGCCAGTGCCCAGAGAACCCTGCTGGTTCAGTCTCTCTCACTGAAGTAAGTGTTCTGTGGCCATGTCACAATATCTCTTAGGCTGATAGAGACAATTTTATTATCCATCATAAAATGCACATTTTTCTCGATGTGCTTGGAGCTCCATTTAATTCTGTGTCCTTGGTAATTTATTAAAGTGACATCATATCCCACTTGAGATGGCCTGTTCTGTAGCCAGAGTGGCAGACTTCAGCTGATTCCTCAAGGGCATGATTCAGATGTTCTTTCATAGCCCAGAATTCAGCAAAGTGTCTAGCTAGGGGCTGTTCCGGGATCACCCCAAAGTAAGACTTCCCTACATGTTCACTTTCAAACCTGCTAATCATGAGAATATAGGGATCATTACTGCTTGACTGGAGACCTAGAATCTGAAAGGGACCAATTCAGAAGTCATCTCATTATTTGACTTGTATTTCTCTTTTCCCACCCACCTCTAACCCCCAGTGGTGCCCTCCCAAACCAATTCAACAAGGGCTATTCACAGAGTATGACCAAAGAATTCTTGCCATAATCCTATCAATCACTCTATAAGCTTTTAAGTTCAATCAGCAAACATTCATTAAAAACCTACTATGTTCCAGGCACTTGCACAAAGATAAGAACAAAATTCTCCCTACTCTTCAGGAATTTACTTTTTCTGGAACAACAGGTATACATACATACGCGCATACATACGCGCATACATACACTCATACATATATATATATTCACAAAAAGAGTAATCATCACTAACATTAACATGACAACAAGTTTTGCACATATTGTCTC
>JAQQSZ010018565.1:0-10550 GCA_028646595.1 Phalanger gymnotis | reverse complement strand
GAAGGGCAGACTGGGGAACGGGGCAACCAGAATGTACGCCATCTTGGAGCTGGGGGGGGAGGAAATGGGGAGAAAATTTGTAATTCAAACACCTGTGAAAATCAATGCTGAAAACCAAACATGTCAAAAATAAATTAAAAAAAAAAGATACTTCTCTATGGTCATGGTTTTTCTTTGGTGCCTAATTCTCATGTCATTTGCTTTTTTCTGGCTTCTCAGGTGATCTCTATTTCTGGGGCATAAGGGGCACTGTCCCAGGCTTCTTGTGCTGGGGACTAGGGGCCTGGTTTTGGTTTTGTGTGCTGGGGCCTCAGGTGCTGGTAGCTGGAGGCTAGCAGCTTATCTTGTACTAAGCCATAGCTGGTGGTAGTGGCTGGTGTGTGTTTGGTGTTGACACTTGCCTGCTCCACCCCCCTGGGCCTCAGGATCTCCTGCTGGTTTGCTGAGGTGGGGCTAGCCACTGGGACACCTCCTGTACTATACTGGTCTCCTTCAGCCACCTCAAGTGGGATCTTTCCCTTAATCCCCCTAGCTTCCCAAGGTAAAAGACTGCTGCACCTTGTCTTTCTGCTGGCTCTGCTATTTCAGGATTTTTCCTGGGGCAATATTCTCTGGGTTTTTCAAAGTTAATAAGGGAGGGTGAGATTAACTCACTGCTTACTCCACCACTTTGGCTCCCAGATGTCAAAAAAGGTGATTTTCATACATTCCATCTATATGCTGATAGTTCCAGGAACAGCCACTGCCACTGCCACTGCCACCACAGTTGCTGCTGCTGCTGCCACTGCCAGTTCAGTCACTCCCAAGGCCTGCTCCTGGTTTGCTGGGGCCAGCACTGTATTGGCACACCCTGCTCTGGACTGTGCTTCTTTCGAACTCAGTTCCAATAGATCCCTCCTGCTGACTTTCTAAGTTGACTCCAGTATCTGTGGCCTGAGAAGTCTGGAAAACCACCACTGCTGCCAGTGATTCAGTCCCCTGATGTCTGCTCTAGTTTTGCTGGGACCAGGTCTGCACTGGCATTGCCTATGCTAGACTGCCCTCCTCTCGGTCCAGTGCAATTGACCCTTTCTGTTGATCTTCCAGGTTGTCTTGGGTTGGAAATCTGCCTCACTCTGTCTCTTTATGGGTTCTGCCACTCTAGAATTTGTTCAAAGTCACTTTTTAAAGGTATTTGAAGGGGTCTGGGGGAGAGCTCAGGGGAGTTCCTGCTTTCCCTTCACCAGAGCAGAGCTCATGATGAAAGTAATGATTGAGAAAAAATTATTTGGGTAGCAGTGTAGGGAGTAGATTGGAAGAAAGAAGCAAGTGGACTAGTTAGGAGGCTGTTGCTATAATTTAGGTGCAAGACGGTATGGTTCAGACAATGGAAATGAGAGCAAGAAGGAAGAAATGAAGACTTGATGACAGATTGGTTAAAGGGGAAAGGGGAAGAGAAGGGAAGCTAGAGAGTTAACATTTTGGACAACCAAGCAAGGGTATTTTGGAAAGACCCAGAAGAATGATTAACATATTTCACTGCATAATTGTCACAGATTTTATGCCAAATTTTTTTGCCAAAAAATGAGGTGTGGCCATTATGTGAAACTTTTAAAAAATTGTGCTGGTATTACTAACCTGTCTTTGGTACAAGATTAGGATGCATGGAATACTTGTGAATGTATATTAAAATTGGGAAGATGCAGGTCTTACCACATCACATGATTTACTCATGCCAGTGTTCTCCTGCCCACTTGCTCCCCTTGTGCCCCTTGTGCCTACACTCTTTATTGGATTGAGCGATAATACCATTAGTACTGCAGCCCTCTAAACAAGTCAGCTAAACTCAAGTCAGCTTTCGAAAATATACTAACTGCACATGCACTGAGAATTCCAGGCTTGTGGCTTGCAATGTGTGTGAGAGAGAGCATGCCACTGGTGAATACATTGCTGCTCTGTTTACCTTTTAAGTGGCATGACGAACAGAATTATGCTATGCAACAATTGCGTGATAAAAAGTTATAAACCACTTTTTGGACTGAAAAAAACAGGGTGTGACAATTATGCATTGGTGACAATTATGCAGTGAAACATAGTATATACATAGGAAACCCTTCTTTGTCCAGAAATGGCCACTTTCCCTTATTTGCCAAGTTATAATTGCCATCAACTATAAACTCCAGACAGGCATGCATTGTACAGAAATAGATAATAGGAAATGAAGAGTATGGTATCAGTGAGTAGCAGAGTTAGCAAGAGGCAAACCCAGCAGCTCCTTTCTCACTTACATTAAGAGCCAAGTCAGGACTCAAGGGGTTTGCTGCAGCTGCCAGCCTATCCCTCATTCCCAAACAATCAGAATTCAACACCTCTGAACCCACATAGCTCACTTTGGATAAAGGCCCAACTAATCAGGAAGAAAGTCAAAACACAATGCCCATGTCTGGATCACAATTTTCAAGCATTCTCCCAGTTGTTAACGTGTCTACCATGATTTTGAAATTACTTGGTATTTATTTTGTATTTACTTATTTGTGTACATGTTATTTCCTCCAAGTAGGGTGTGAGCTCTTTGAGGCCCAGGCTGTTTTCGTTTTCACTGGGGATATGAGGTTAACTTAGCCAGATTAGTTGGATAGAGCATAAAGCTAATGAGACTAAGGTCATCTTCCCTTCATTGGCAAGTGAACCCTGCAGAGAGCAGAACAGACCATATTCACCCAGCCACCAGCAGATTCCCAAACATGTGGCATTGATTGCAAGGAACACCTAGTAAGGAAATTGTGAAGAGCTCATAGTGGGAAAGTAACTTAAAGCAGGGTGGACCATTAGTCAATAGCATTATAAAATCATAGAATGTTAAAGCTAGAAAGTACCTTAACAGTTGCTTAGTTTAACCCCTTCCTTCCCACTCCATTACTTTTTAATAGACAAGGAGCCTCAAGTATAGAGAGGTTGTTGGTAGTGGGGGTAATTTTTTTTTGCCCATGGTTACAAAGCTGGGACTAAAACCCAGCTTTTCTGGTGTTCTTTCCACTAACTAGCAAAATATTACAATTTTATATATTTATAGAAGCATTTGTAATTTGATATTCCAATAAATCCAAGATCTCAGCATTCCTTCCACCAAACAGATCACACCTTATCTTTGCAACTTTGCAAATCCTCTTATAAATTCACTGCAGGGGACCCATTCAAGGAGCAGGGTGTCTTTCTTGACTTCTTACATAGAATAGATGTCAATGGACTACTACATAGACCATCTCATTCTTGCTTCATAACCAACTCATTGTTTTTTTCTGGTCATACACTTCTCAGATGACATAATTTATACCATTTTGCCTGCATAATTCTCATTTGCAGTAGTTTGTCACCTGCTCACGCCCACCATTCACCTCTCCATTGGATCATATTCCCTGTGGGTTATACTCAATCTTGATTCTTTAGAGACTGGAATATCTAGTAGCTATGCAATTTAGCGTTCATTCCTATGCAAAATAAAACTCTTCTTTTTTAGGATTTAACACTGTAGTTGATAAAGTACTTATGGAATTATCTCTCTGATCCCAATAATGATTGGATCATAGATTTTTGTAAGAGACCTGAGAGGCCATAGAGTCTATCTCCCTCATTTTACAAATGAAGAAACTGAAGTCTAGATAGAAGAAGTAACTTTCATAAGGTCACATAGCTAGTAAGTGTCTGAGGAGGGACTGTAGTTAAGGTCTTCCTGACTCTGGAGCACAGGGCCTGGTGCCAGAAAGCCTCAGAGACTTAGTAGCTGTGTGACTCTGGTCAAGTCACTTAACCCTCATAGGACTCAGTTTCCTTTATTGGAAAATTGGGAAAATGATACCATCTATATCACAGGGTTTTTATTAGGATCAAGGGAGATCAATTGGCAAAGCACTTAGTACAGCGCATGGCACATAGCAGGCACCTAATAAATGCTTGTACCCTCCCCCCTCATACCATAGTCAGAGCAAGGGAGTTAAAGGCATCACTAGAAACAAACAGGAGAGATAAGCACTTAACTCAGTCCTGATTACTCCAATAAAGTCAGTTAACATGTTAAGTTGTTTGCTGAAAATGGTAGGCCCAGTGAGGTCCAAATGATTTGATGAAGAGAAAGAAAATATTTGAAAGTCTTTTACAGTTAAAATAGAATATAATAATTGTTTCATTTATTCCCAAATGCTCAATTTTAACCACTGCATTTAGCACAGTGCCTATGGCTTGGTGGGCACTATATAAATGCTTTTTCCCTTTCTTTCCTGTTATGCCTTAAGAGATTTATTATTAAAGAGTGCTATATAGGAGACAGAAGCCTAAATAGAATTTCTACATCCAAATATCAAGGCAAAAACTACAAACTAAAGATCAGATGTTGTTGTTCAGTTGTTTCAATCATGACCAACTCTGCATGAACCCATTTGGGTTTTTCTTGGCAAAGACAGTGGAGTGGTTTGCCATTTCCTTCTCCAGCTCATTATACAGATGTGGAAACTGAGACAAACAGGGTTAAGTACCCAGGATCACACAGCTAATGGGTGTCTGAGGCTGAATTTACTTCAGGAAGATACATCTTCCTGACTTCACCTAGCTGCCCCAAAGACCAGATAGTTTAGTACAAAAGAGAATTGTGTGCTATAATTTGTAGATTTGGGCTATTACATTTGCCATCACAATGATGAAATAGCAGCTGTTTCTGCCTTGTGAAAGAACTGAATTTCTTTTTTGGTAGCTGAAAAGTAAACTGGGCATAGAGGAGATTTCAAAGTCAAACAAGACATTAACAGATACAAATACTTGATGACTGTAATCAGCATCTAGAATGTCAATGCATTTGCTATCAATAAATGGGGCCTTTGGGCTCAGACTGACTCTCTCGCAGAAAGAATCAGTTTAGCACAGGCTGGGAGTTCTCAGCCTGAAAGGAATTCCAGGGAATCACTTCATCCAGTCATCTCATTTCACAGCTGAGAAAACCAAGTCCCAGAGCATTTAAATGATTTGCCCAAGGTTGCGTGCGTAGTAAGCTAAGATTTGAACCCAGGTCTTACGGCTCCAAATCCAGAACCAGAGTTCTCTACCATTCATGAAGTTTGAGTTGGTTCTTTTCTGGCAAGCCAAGGAAGTTGTCTTCAAGACTTGATCGGCCCAGGGGCCAAAGGTTCAAGCTGCCTCAATGTTGATGCAGCTTCCTGGGGATCTCAGTGACTTCTTATTCATCTAAAGGCCTAAGTGGAGTTGAGGCCCTTCAGATTTGCTACATATCCCCAAGGCACAATTAGTCACTGAACTCTGCCCTGCCTACCAGTCAGGTATCTCTATGAAAACTACGAGTTGCCAGTTGAGTATGGTATCCTTGCTCAGTGTCCTTTTCATGCTATAGCTAAGCAAAACTCTTTGTGTGAACCAAAGAATAACCTCCAAATGTCTCATTTCATTCTAGTATCAGACAAACTTCCAAGGAACCCGATTCAAGCCCGGCCCAAAATACACACTCACCAATAATACATCCTAGTACTTGGATTTTTAAAAAAGAAACTTAAATAAAGGGAGAAAGGAGTCAGAATTTTAACAAGAGATTTTGACCTTATAAAGAGGGAGGGGAGACATCATCCTGTTTCAATAAAGCTGAGGCGTGAGGGGAGAAGTGGATGCTGATTCCACATGGAAGTCTTATTAAGCAAGTGAGCAATATGAAAATCATACCTCTAGACCAGAGATGGGGAACCTACAGCCTTGAGGACGCACATGGACTTCTAGGTCCTTGAGTGTGACCTTTTGACTGAGTCCAAGTTCTACAGAACAAATCTTTTTATTAAGGAGGTTTATTTTGTGCAGCTTGGATTCAGTCAGAGGGCTGCACTTGAGCACCTGGAGGGCCTCAAGGCCACAAGTTCCCCACCCCTGCTCTAGACAAACAAGAGTCACCCATAAAAGGAGTATTGTCTTCTCCAGTGAGGATGGCACCTTTCTCATCCCACAGATTTCTCATCGAATTCTCCTTAAAAGAACCATCCTATGTGTTACATGCCTTCTTATAGTAACTCAGAAGTCTTATTCTCATCTCCTGTTTCTGCCATACAAAGGGGATACTTTGGTACCATTTCTCATCCATTAAGCATTTGGAGCTTACCTATATCCTTCATCTATTTTTTCATTGCCCTATGAGTCACCTGTAATCTTTATTCTTATTTCATACAAATTGTAATTGTGATGTTCCACAATACACAGTCGTACAGCATCATAAGGAGAATATTAGTATAAAAGATAGGTGTGTGCAGTAACTTAGAATACTCCATAATCACCAAAATACAGTCCTTTCCACTTTCTTCTCCCTGTTCAACTCTGGCCCCAGCTCATTTTCCATTGGAAGAACATATCAAAAATATATGGACTGGATGTCTAACTCATAGGGATCAGTGTATTGCTGAGAGGCAACGTGGTTTAGTGAATCAGGGCTGGCCTTCGATATGACTTGAGTTCATACCTTGCCTCTGACATATTATCTATGAAGCCCTTGAAGTCACTTAAGGTTTAAATGATACTGTCCTGCCCCCTTCCAGGAAACTCTCTAAGACTATAGGTTGCAGAGAAGTAGTTGATATTATTGACACAGGGAATTTCCTTGTTGCAAAGCTCTCTACAGTGATGAAATCATAGTTTCAGATATTTAACACCAGAAAGAGCAGGCATATCACTATACACACAAAAAATAAAAATAAATAAATAAAATTTTCCTCCTGCTATCTATTTTCTTTGCCTTATGGATAAAACATTTCACAGTAGCAGTTGACACCATTTGGTCCTTTCAAGTATTCTTAAATTCCAGCCCTTCTTTTCGAAAAAATATTGCAATGTCTAAGCTATTGTATGTGACCTAACAAACAATTGCTTCAGTCATCAAAATCACCCCTTTGTGGCCTGAAAATATCCATACCCCTTCTTAAGATGTCTGTATTAATTCATCACTGCTTCCACATCTATTTCTGAAGCTTGTTTAATATTCTTGGCTACTCTAGAATCAGGAAGACTAGTTCTGTGACCTCGGGCAAGTCATTTAATCTCTGCCTCCATTTTCTCAACTGTAAAATGGAGACGATGATAGCACCTATATTCCAAGGTTTCTGTGAGGAACAGATGGGATATTTGTAAGATGCTTAGCACAGGGCCTGGAATATAGGAGGTGCTCTATTTTATTGTGTTCAGTTGTTTCAGTCATGTCCACCTCTTCATGGTTTTCTTGGCAAAGATACTTGGTGTGGTTTGCCATTTTCTTCTCTAGTACATTTTTACAGATAAGGAAACTGAGGCAAACAAGGCTAAGTGACTTGTCCAGGGTGACTCAGCTAGCAAGTATCTGAGGTTGGATTTAAACTCAGGTCTTCCCCTGACACTGTCCACTTTGCCTCACCTAGCGGCCCCTGGTACTATATAAATGCTAGTTATTATTATTATCATGATCACTCTTATTCAAGTGTAAATTTTCTTTCCACTCTTTCGTGTCAGCATTATTTGCTTGAGTATGCTTAACTTTCTTGGTTAGTTCATGGAGCACATGACATTGATAGTTTCCCTCTTTTTTATGATCACACATTAGTCTTCTAAACATGACCAGCTGAAAATGCCAGGCATTAGTTATAAGGAAGCCTGATCAGAAGAGCATGAGGAGATCTTATTATGTTCACTGACAAAGGCATGGCATAAATAGTAACAATCACCTTTGCAGATAAAGGACAAAAAGCATAGCTCATCATTTTAACTATCTTGAAAAAAAGTAGTTTTAAAAAAGGAGATGAAAAAAAATGAGGATGAATAAATTCAATGTCCTTCTCAGGTTTCCAGGCTTTTCTTTTCATTGCCATCCTCTCTCAGATGCAGTCTCCCCTTCATAAAATGGGGATAATAGTAGCACCTACCTCAGAGGTTGTTGCAGGGATCAAATGATATAACATGCTAATAATCACAAAGCTGTAAGGATCAAAAGAAATAGTGAATGGAAATTGCTGTATAAGATGTCAGGTCCTCTACCAATGGAAGGCATTATTATCTCGTTATCTGGGGGAGGGGGGAATCAATTCTGAACTATTTTTGGACAAGTCTACTATTATGAAGCATGATGTGCAACAAAAAAAAATCTTCTCCCAGGGCAGTATGTTGTAGTGTAGAGAACAGCAGGGGATTTTCACAAAATAGAAACTTCATCCATTTCCCCCTTACAAATAGCTTTGTTCAGCTAACTCCAACTGGTACTCTAGCTATTCATGAAGAATTTTGGGTTACTTTTCACATTCACCTTTGAGATGGAGATGGCTTAAAAAAAAAGAAATAACCTTCTCCAAAACATGGGATTAGCCCTTTAAGACATTCCTTGATGGATGAACCAAAAGAGACAAGGGAGAGAAGCAGGGAGCCAAAAGGAAAGACCTAGTTCCAAAGAATCAGAATTCAAAGTCTTCAAGAAGAGAAAAGGAAAGGTCTATCTAAAACATTGACAGTTAAAGGGATTTTGTCCCCAAATTTTAATCTCTCCTTTCTTCTTTATGTATACAATGTGTGACTATACATATATTTCTCTATATGTACACATTTACGTATAGATCTATTATTCTGAATACATAATGCAAGCAGAAATGTTTATATTTAAGGAAAATTAGTCAACATTAAAAGAAGTGTTTGTTTTTTTGTTCTTTGTTAATTGTAACCATGTAAAAACACGTCTTTGGGTATCCATCTTTATAGAGAATTTCACTAATGGGAGATATTTATAAATCAGTGAGTCGACTTATCAGGACCTAAAGGTATACAGTAGTTCTTAACTTGGGGGGAGGGGTCCTTGAACTTGATTTTTAAAACATTTTAAAACATTTTGATAACTATTTCAACACAATCCTTTGTAATGTAATCAATTTAAAAACACAGTTCCAAGGAACCCATAGGCGTTATCAGCCTCCAGACTGTCAAAGGATTCCATGAGACAAAAATGGCTAAAAACTCTTGATTTAAAGACTTATCAAGATCTTCTGACTGTATATAATCAATTTGCTTCCTCATCGCTTCATTTACTGTTGCTAGTTTCATTATTTTGCTATCACGTTTTGAATTATAGTTTCTATTGTTTAGATTTATAAAGTCACTGATAAAAATGCTTAATAGCACAGGACCAGGAGTAGATCCATAGGATACTCCATTAAAAACTTGCTTTCCAAGTTAACATTGAATAAAATTCTCTTTTCTGGATCTAGTCATATAAGCAACAAATACACCTGTCTTTACAATTTACAAGTTACAAACCCACCTAGGCTTATTATTGTCCAACCTCAGTTCTCCATCTTTTCCATAAGAACATCATAAAATACCTTGTAAATCATTTGTTAAAATTCAGATAAACTATATGGTTCTCCCTTGATCTATGAGTTTAGAAACTATTAAAACAGTTATTGGCATTTGCTTGGCATGATCTGTTTCTGACATGGCCAAAACACACACACACACACACACACACACCTCTTTGTAATCGCTTCCCTCTTTTTAGATGGTCACCCATCCCTTTAAAATTATGTTCCAGAATTTTGCTAGAAATTAAAGCCCAGCTTTAGTATTTTTAAAGTGACCCTTTAGTTTTCACACTCCATCTCCTTCCCTTTTTTGAAAAGTAGGACAATATTTACCCTCCTCCTGTTCTGCAGTACTCTCCCTTTTCTGTGATATTTCATTTCAAAGATCACTAGAGTGATTCAGCAGTCACAACTTCCAGTCCTTTCCTCATCCTGGGCTGTGAACACTGAAGTCATCAAGGGCAGTTGGGAATTCTCTTCTTATCTCCCTTCTTGTCTTCATCATTCACCCCAGACTTCTGACTTCTTTTTTTGAACTCCACTTCTACTTCTTCTTCTCAATACTGTTCAGTATTATTTATCACTCACTGCCTCTAATGATTTTTGTTTTATTTATTTTATTTTTAATTTATGAAATAAAACAAGCATTTCCCCAAAATAGTATAATAAAAAGATGATTACACATAAAAGCACAAGTGCAGCTTGCTATTATTTTTAAATATATAATAAAATTATCCTTTAAATTTCTTTTTTTCTTCCTTTTCCCCCTCCCCTCATCCTAGAGATGGCTACTGTAAGACACAAATGTATATGTGTGTGTGTGGGTGTATATGTGTAAAATCATTCTGTACATACTTCTATCTTTCAGTTCTTTCTCTGGATGTAGATAGCACCTTCCTTCATATGTCCTTTGTAGTTAATTTGGTTATTTATAATAGTCAAAATAACTTAGTTGCTCAAAGTTGTTCTTAAAACAATATTGCTGTTACTGTATGCAACATTGTCTTGGTTCTGCCCATTTCACTCTTATTAGTTTCTGTAAGTTTATCCATGTTTTACTAAAATCAACAAACTCATTCCTTTTTTTAATTTTTTTATTTAATATGTTTAGTTTTCAGCATTGATTTTCACAAGAGTTTGAATTACAAATTTTCTCCCCATTTCTACCCCCCCACTCCAAGATGGCATATATTCTGGTTGCCCTGTTCCCCAGTCAGCTCTCCC
>JAQQSZ010018564.1:0-10551 GCA_028646595.1 Phalanger gymnotis | reverse complement strand
TTGGCTAATTCTGCCTTTCAAGGCATTCTTCTCCTCGTTGCCTTTTTGGAGCTCTTTTGCCATTTGGGTTAGTCTATTTTTTAAGGTGTTGTTTTCTTCAGTATACTTTTCAGTATTTTTTTGAGTCTCTTTTAGCAAGTCGTTGACTTGTTTTTCATGGTTTTCTCTCATCCTTCTCATTTCTCTTCCCAATTTTTCCTCTACTTCTCTAACTTGCTTTTCTAAATCCTTTTTAAGTTCTTCCATGGCCTGAGACCAGTTCATGTTTTTCTTGGAGGTTTTTGTTTTAGGCTCTATGACTTTGTTAACTTCTTCTGACTGTATGTTTTGGTCTTCTTTGTCCCCAAAGAAGGATTCCAGAGTCTGAGACTGAATCTGGGTGTGTTTTCGATGCCTGGCCATAATCCCCTCCAACTTAATTAACCTTTGAATTTTTCAACGGGGCATGGCTCCTTAAAGACTAAAGAGTTCTATGTTCCAAGCTTGGGTGGATGCACTGCCTCACTGAGCTCCTCCTTCCCCATAAGCCCCTACCCGAAATTGGCTTAAATCTTCAACAGGCTCTTTGCTCCTGCTCTGATCAGCCACTTAATTCCTCCCACCAGGTGGGCCTGGGGCCAGAAGCAACGGCAGCCTAGTTCTAAAGCTGCCCCACCTCCGCTGCCCCAGGGGCAAGTGGCTGGAACCACAAACTCAGTCACACAGCTTTTCCCACTAACCTTCTCTGATGTCTTTGCTGTTTGTGGGTTGAGAGGTCTGGTACATGCCACAGCTCAGTATTTCAGGATGCCAGGGCACTTTCTGCTCCTCTCTTGGTCTGGTAGGTCTGCATCTGGTCTGCTTGCGCCGTGCGCACTGGGCTCAGCTCCGCTCCCCTCGGCTAGGGGCTGGGAGGTCCGTGTGGGACAGACCTTACCCAGAGACCATCCAGGGTGTCCTGGGCTGGGGCCCTGCTTCCCTCTGCCACTTTGTGGGTTCTGCAGCTCTAGAATTGGTTCAGAGCCGTTGTTTTATAGGTTTTTGGAGGGACTTGGTGGGGAGCTCATGCCAGTCACTGCTTCCCAGCTTCCATCTTGGCCGAAAGAACCCAAACTTATTTTTCAAAATAACAGCTATTTAACTATATTCAACCATTAAAAAGAAATCAATTTAGTGTAGACAATTTAGAAAGACAGATATTTTCCAAAGGCTTATCAGTAATCAGTCACTTTGTAAAAAAAATTAGGATATAATGGGAAGCTTCATATGACAAATGTTTGTTTGAGTGAATTACTTCAGTGGACATAAACTGCCAGGAAATACAAGGTTAATCCCTGAGAAAGCAACCACAGAACACATCTTATCATAGGTTGAAAAATGAATAGAAGTCCATTTGCTAAGTGGGTCTATTTAATCAATACTCTATGTACAGACCTTTCTTCTGTTTTTTAGAGTGCACATTCCTCCTACTCAGGTCACTGTGTGAGGGTTGGTTGCTTTCAATCTTGCTATATTGTATTCTCACTTTGAAAATGTGTTTTTAGTAATGTAACTATGGCCACCAAATTAAAAGATAGGAGAAGGCCAATGGGGCCAGAAGAAGCCCAGCTTTTTCATTCATTGCCCCTTTCACTGGAATGAAAAAATGCATTTTACAAGAGACATTAGGCTATTCAGTACCTATATGAAGATTCTGAGATGAACTTCAAAAAACAGACTAATGAAGGTATATTACAGTATCGGCAAGAAAAGAAAACCACGCAATTATAATTCTACCAAGTTTCATCAGCTGGATTGAAAACCTGCCGAGGTGCATTATGGACATAGTGGCTTATTGTCCAAAATAAGAAGGATCAATCATAGAGTCCTGAATATTTGTTGGGGGGAAGGAGGTGAGATTTTCACTAGGAGTGTATACAGGCATAAGAGCTTTCTAGAACACATAACTGATTGCAAATTGCTGTTGTTTAATTGTTTCAACCATTACTCCAATTCTTCATGTCCCTATATGTGGTTCTCTCAGCAAAGATACTGGAGTAATTGGCTATTTCCTTCTCCAGCTCATTACACAAATAAAGAAACTGAGTCAAAAATGGTTAAGTAACTTGCCCAAGGTCATTCAGCTAGTAAGTGTCTGAAGCTGGATTTAAACTCAAGTCTTTCTGATTCCAGGCCCCAAGCTCTATCTATTGAATGCCCTAGCTGCACCTTTGCATCCTGTTCTCATATATTTTGTATGAACATCAAGCTTTCTCACTCTGACTGAGGGGTGGTGTAGGATGAGACTGAAATATAGGCCATACACTTGGAAAGAGAGGGAAAAATAAACACAGAATCAAAAATTGTTTATCCCTTGAGCTAAAAAGTTCTCTTTAGGTTAACACTATTATATTAGATTTAAGATTTCAAGAAACAGAGATGAAGCCTTGCAGAGTTGATCTAATTCCAAGATTTATTGGTTGACGTTCATACCATTAATGAAATAGTTAGTCATACAAAAGGATGTAAGATATATATTTCTTTGGCCTCACTGTTATCCTAAGTCCCTGCTTTGGCCTGCTTCAGAGTAGTGCCTGCAGAAACCTGGGAAATTGGCTTGATCCACACCTCTGGTAAGTTCTGGGGGCCCACATTGTAGGAGCTGTAAGATTTTATTCTTAGGAGGATAAAAAATATGACTTGAAGCCTTTTTTAATAAATGCATCGGTTTTGAATAGGTAAAATAAAACAAAATCTTGCTCTTGGTACTATTTCTTCAGTGTCATGAACTGTGTTCAGAGATATTTGTCAGTTGTTTTACATTTCTCTTATCTGCATTTCTTCCCCTGATCCTCCTTCCCCTGTACTGGGTAAATGGAAGTAGAATAACTGGAATGCATTAGTAACATTGAAAGGTCCAGTTTTATTAGTATTTTATATGATGGGAGGAGATATTTATGAAAGGATGATCCCTTTGTTAGTAATGTATAGGAATGCTGAGGATTTATGTGTCTTTATTTTATATCCTGCAAATTTGCTAATGTTGTTTATTACATCAAGTAGTTTTTCACTTGATTCTCTAGGATTCTCTAAGTAAATCTTCATGTCATCTGCAAAAAGTGATAATTTTAGTTTCTTCTTTGCCTAGTCTAATTCCTTCAATTTCTTTTTCTTCTCTTGTTGCTACAGCTAATGCTTCTAGTACCAAATTGAATAGTAGGGGTGATAATGGACATCCTTGTTTTAGCCCTGATCTTATTGGGAATGCATCTAGTTTATCCCCATTACAAATAATGCTTGTTGATGGTTTTAAGTAGATGCTATTTATAATTTTAAGGAAGGCTCCATTTATTCCTATGCTTTCCAGTGTTTTTAAAAGGAAAGGGTGTTGCATTTTGTCAAAGGCTTTTTCTGCATCTACTGAGGTGATCATATGGTTTCTGCTAGTTTTGTTGTTGATATGATCAATTATGCTGGTAATTTTCCTAATGTTGAACCAGCCTTGCATTCCTGGAATAAATCCTACCTGGTCATAGTATATTATTCTCATGATAAGTTGCTGCAATCTTTTTGCTAATATTTTATTTAAAATTTTTCCATCAATATTCATTAGGGAAATTGGTCCATAATTTTCTTTCTCTGTTTTGACTCTCCCTGGATTGGGTATTAGTACCATATTTGTGTCATAAAAAGAATTTGGTAGGATTCCTTCCTCACCTATTTTCCCAAATAATCTACAAAGTATAGGAATTAATTGTTTTTTGAATGTTTGATAAAATTCACATATAGAACCATCTGGCCCTGGAGATTTTTCCCTAGGGAGTTCATTGATGGGTTGCTCAATTTCTTTTTCTGATATGGGGTTATTAAGGTATTTTATTTTCTCTTCTGTTAACCTGGGCAATTTATATTTTTGCAGATATTCATCTATATCCCTAAGGTTGTCAAATTTATTGTCATAAAATGGGCAAAATAATTCCTAATTACTGTTTTAATTTCCTCTTCTTTAGAGGTGAATTCACCCTTTTCATTTTTGATACTCGTGATTTGATTTTCTTCTTTTTGTTTCTAATCAAATTGACCAAAGGTTTATCAATTTTATTGTTTTTTTCATAAAAATCATAATTATTAATTAACTATTAAGTTAATAGTTTTCTTGATTTCAATTTTATTAATCTCTCCTTTGATTTTCAGTATTTGTAATTTGGTAACAAACCCAAACAGCAAGAGAAAGAAAGAGAAATTCCATTTAAAGTTACTGTAGATACTACAAAATATTTGGGAGTTTATCTGCCAAAATGGACCCAGGGCCTATGAAACACATTTCACACAAATAAAGTCAGGTCTAAATAAGTGGAAAAATATCAGTTGCTCATCGCTAGGCTGAGCTAATATAATAAAAATGACAATTTTACCTAAATTAATCTATCTATTCAGTGCCATACCAATTGAACTATCAAAAATTATTTCATAGAGCTATATAAAATAACAACAAAATTCATCTGGAAGAACAAGAGGTCTAGAATATCTAGGGAATTAGTGAAAAGAAATGCTAGGGAAGGTGGCCTAGGCATACCAGATATTAAACTATACTATAAAGCAGCAGTCATGTAAAACTACTTGCTACTGGCTAAGAAACAGAGTCATGGATCAATAGAATAGGTTAGGTAGACAAGACACAATAGTCAATGACTATAGCAATCTAGTCTTTGACAAACCCAAAGAATCCAGTTTCTGGGCTAAGAATTCACTATTGCACAAAAACTGTAGGGAAAATTGGAAAATGGTATGGCAGAAACTGGGCATAGACCAATATCTTACAACATATGCCAAAATAAAGTCAAAATAGGTACATGATTTAGGAATAAAGGCTGATACTATAAGTAATTTGGGAAAGCAAGGTATAGTTTACCTATCAGATTTGTGGAAAAGAAAAGAATTAATGACACAACAAAAGATAGAGAGTATTACAAAGTGCAAAATGGATAATTTTGATTATGTTAAATTGAAAAGTTGTTGTATAAGAAAGCCAAAGCAATAAAGATTAGGAGGGAAGCAGAAAATTGGGAGAAAAACTTTACAACTAGTGTCTGTGATAAAGGTCTCATCTCTAAAATATACAGGGAACTGAGCCAAATTTATAGGAATACAAGTCATTCTCCAATTGAGAAATGATCAAAGGATATGAACAGGCAGTTTTCAGGAGAAGAAATTAAAGATATCTATAGGCATATGAAAAAATGCTCGAAATCACACTGATTAGAGAAATGCAAATCAAAATAACTCAGGTACCGCATCTCTCCTGTCAGATTGGTTAAAATGACAGAACAGGAAAATGATAAATGCTGGAGAGGATGTGGGAAAATTGGAACACTGTTACACAGCTGGTGGAGTTGTGAATAGATCCAGCCATTCTGGAGAGCAGTTTGGAACTATGCCCAAAGGGCTGTAAAAATATTCATACTCTTTGACCGAGCAATACCACTTCTAGGGTTGTATCCCAAAGAGAACACACAAATGGTAAAAGGACCCATATGTACAAAAATATTTATAGTGGCTCTTTTTGTAGTAACAAAGAATTGGAAATCAAGTGGATGTCCATCAATTGGTGAATGGCTGAACAAGTTGTGGTATATGAATGTAATGGAATAT
Source organism: Phalanger gymnotis (assembly GCA_028646595.1). Lineage (NCBI taxonomy): Eukaryota > Metazoa > Chordata > Mammalia > Diprotodontia > Phalangeridae > Phalanger > Phalanger gymnotis. The sequence continues at coordinate 4,941 of JAQQSZ010018564.1, read as the reverse complement.
TATTGTGCTATAAGAAATGGGGAAGATACAGACTTCATAATAACCTGGAAAAACCTACACTGTATAATGCTGAGTGAGTGGAACAGAACTAGGAGAACATTAAACACAACCACAGATATATAGATCCTGTATGACTAACCTTGATAGATTTCACTCTTCTCAGCAATTCAAGGTTCAAAGACAACTCCAAAGTATTCATGACGGAGAGAGCTATCTACATCCAGAGACAGAACTATGGAGTCTGAATGAAGATTGAGGCAAAGTATTTTCTCCCTTTTTTTATCTCTCTTTTTTTTGGTTTGGTTTCTTTCTCATGATTCATTTCTCTGGTCATCCAGAGTAAGAACTATGGAGACTGAATGCAGGTAGTGGCAAACTGTTTGCTCACTTCTTTTTTTCTCTTTTTTTTCTCTTTTGTTTTTTTTTTGGGGGGGGGGTTGTTTCTTCTTTCTCATGATTCATTCCATTGGTAATAATTCTACTTTATAACTTGACTATTGTGTAAATAAGTTCAATGTGAAGTTATATGTAGAAGATGTATTAGATTCCATGCCATCTTGGGGTGGAGGGGAGGAGGTGGAGAAGAAAATCTGGAACTCGGGATCATGCAGCACTGGATGTTGTAAACTAAAAATAAAAAAATCTTAATAAAGAAAATAAAAAAGAAAGGATGAGTCCATAAGTCATCACACAGAATTTTGAGTTGAAAAGAATCTTAAAGGTCACTTGTCCAACTCTTTCATTTTTGAAATAAGGATGCTGAGAGCTTCAGAAATTAAATGATTTACCAAATGTTGTAGAGTGAGTGACAGGAGCAAAACTCAAACTCAGACCCTCTGACTCTTAATTAGCCTCCTATGGGGGTTACTCATATAATGAATATTTCTTAATATTAATATTTCATTATACCATCCCCTTATGGGGGTTACTCATATAATGAATATTTGTAGTCTGAGCTGAAGGAACCAGCACAGTCTTTGGTTGCCTCTTGCTCTCTTTTTATCTATCATGTCTCAGAATAAGCATCCCGCTAGCCACTATCCTGACCACTTTGAGTTCTATTAGCAAAATGTCAGCAGGAAAGGATGGAAATAACTGAAAACTGCTTGACTATACATGAAGGATTATAAGGATGGGAAAGAAGGGGTCATAGAAAGGCAGAGCTACCATTCAGAAACCGTTAACGAAAGGTGTAAAATCAAAGGACTGGAATTGTACCTGTCAGCAGATAAAGAATTATGCAGAAAGTGAAGTAGGATGCGTAAAAACTTGTAGGTGATTCAGATCAAAAGCTTCAAAATAATTGACTGTTTTCAGTGGAGTTAGAACCCAAAGATGCCTCCATACTCTGTTTTTGGGTGCGTATGTGTTTGTGTATGTAATATATATATGTGTGTGTGTGTGTCTATATAGGTATGCATATATATGTGTATATACATATTTGTGTTTGTATATATGTGTACATGTGTGTATATACATATAAATGTATGTATATAAAGATAAGAATTGAGGTAATTACCTATAAATTTCACTTAGAAACTGCACAACAAAACACCATTTAGTGTCTCTGTGTCTCTGGCAAGTCATTTATCCTTTTGTGGTTGGCAAGATGAATACCTTGTGGTTGTTGTGAAGCTCATATACCAAAAGATATCATGTAAACAGTACCTATTAGGTATTAATAAAGCTTTCTAAACATTATAATGCAATGATTATAATATAAGGTTAGCAAGTTTGCAAAAGAATTCTATGATGGTCATGGAGATATATAGATATAGATATAGATAGATATATACACATATACATATGTATGTATACACATCTCTCTCTCTCTCTCTCTCTCTCTCTCTCTGTCTCTGTCTCTCTCTCTGTCTCTCTTTCTCTCTGTCTCTCTTTCCCTCCTTGCCTCCCTCTCTCCCTCCCTCCATACATATATACATAGACCTTAGCAAAGCTGCCTTCTACAATTCTGGGGTCATGAGCTCACCATTTAAAGGTTTTAGTATGATGTAACAATCTAACAATCTTAGTGTCCCTCTGATAACAGCAATGGAGAGGAGGTGGAGTCAAAAAGGATCAGCTCCTGATCCAGAAACAGCTGTCCACTCAGTAGATTTTAAGGCAAGGATGACATCATGTCATGCCTTTTTCTTTCCCTCTCTTCATCTTGTGCCTTGGAACTCTCTCTGGAACTTTCTACTACAAAGGGGAGGGGATATTTCTATCTTTTCTCTGAGATATATCAACTTATTTCCAAAAGTCTTCCTCTTGGCTAAAGTGATAATTGAAGGGAAAAGTGAACAAATATGCCTACGGTGTAAGCTGGAATATTCAGAGCAAAGTAACCATGATACTAAAGGGCTCTGAGTCCCTGTATATGAGGATCACATAATCTTTGTGTTGCACTGGGCTCTGGGCCTCCTCTCCTAGCCTTCAAACACACTAGTACAACAGATCTCAGAGGACAGCTGGCTGCATCTCTCTTAATTCCTCTCCAAGTTCCCCTCCTGTTTCTCCAGTCTTTCTCTGCCATATCACAGCTGTCTTGTCACCCTGGAAGTACAATTTAACCCATTGGCTCCTTCTTTTAATTAGCTCTATTAATTACAGCTAAGTAGCTTCCTTGCAGAACCTCCATTTTTAGGAAAGTGATCAGGCCAGCAAGGTATTTTTTTTTCTTCTCTAAGCGCTTCTTCCAACTGTCTGGACTTTCTGGCCTCACTGTGAGTACCTTCTCCTGAGTTGCCCTGCATATATAGTTTTTAGCTTTTTTTAAAGTATTCTCTTTCTTCATTAGACTGTAAATTCCTTGAAGATAGGAGCTGTGCATCTTTTTCTTTGTATATGTATTACCAGCACTTAGTATAGTGCCTGATACATACTAAGTACTTAATATATGCTTGTTTGCTTGACTTAATAATTCTAGTAGACTCTGAATGGCTGACAAGCTATTTTCTTGGACTATATAACTCATGAGTTAATTTTTTCCCTAATGATTATTAGTTGATATAAATGAGCTAGTTGGACTTAGCTTTTAGAAATAAGTATTTACTTGGGACATAATAAGAATAGTTCAGGGCAAAACATTTTACCAAACTGGAGAAATACTCTCCCACAAGTACATACCCTATTTAGGGGAAAATGGATGTGAGCTGAAAGAGCATGTGGCAAACGTGGGTAACTCACAAATTCTGGAAGGGTTTTTTTCAGAAAACTCTTTTCTCCCCTTGTTGGACCCTCATGAAGTTTCCCTTAGGTATGCTATTGCTTCCTGCTGGGCCCCTTGTACAATCATGAACCTGTCTATTCTCAGTATGTTTAATTTCCTCCTTGACTCCTAATGTAGACATTGCCATCAGCTACTGTTGTCCTAGTGATTACTGTAGGACAAAAATAAAAAAGCCAAATCCTCTAACTCTTTGAAGCTCACTAGCTTACAATTTCCTGTTATGATCAGAGGAAGCAGGGCTCAATGAAAGAGGTGGAATTAAGGCTCTTCTGCTTCCTGCTTCCTTAGCAATTTTCTCTCAGGGATTGGCTAGAACTGCTGACCTGACACTTGACCACCCAATTTCTGGGTTAGCTGTTTTATGCAAAATCCTAAGGGAAGACTAGGCATCTATTAATTTAGTGTCTTTGATGATAGGTTCAATTAAGGTGTTTGTACTTGTTAATGATGTTGGGGTTGGTATATCCTGTTAGTTATTTAAGTGGGATGAGATGATTGACTGGATCAACTCCCCTCACTCCCATCCTTACACTAGAATTAGAGCTGGAGGATTCCATCAAGGTCATCTCTTTTAGCCAGCTCTTTTTATACATGAAGAACCTGATCCAGAGATAAATGGTTCACTCAACATCTAGGCCACCAAGTGGCATAGTGGACAGAGCACTGGTTCCGAATTCAGGAAGACATGAGTTTTAATCCAACTACAAGCACTTATTAGCTGTGTGAGCATAGGGAAATCACTTAACTTCTACTTGTCTTAGTTTCCTCAACTATAAAATAAGGATAATATTAGCAACCCCTCACAGAGTTGTTGTGAAGATCAAATGATATATTTGTAAAATGCTTAGCATCATGCCTGATGTATAGTAGGAACCTGATAAATGCTTCTTCCTTCCTTCCTTCCTTCCTTCCTTCCTTCCTTCCTTCCTTCCTTCCTTCCTTCCTTCCTTCCTTCCTTCCTTCCTTCCTTCCTTTTTTGCTTCCTTCCATCCCAGTGACAGATTTAGCATTTGAACTCAGGATCATATCTACAAATTTATCTATTTCCACTCTACCATGATGTCTTCCCAATTGAAGGAACTGATGATATTTAGTCTATTGACTAGAAAATTTGGAAGTGGGTGTTTGAGAACATTTTTTCAGGTTTTTAAAGGATGATACATGAAAATTTTTATTGTATTTCAGATGGAAGAACTAGAATTTATGGATGTAAGTTACAAAGTGCAAATTTCAGCTTGACAGAAGGAAAATCTTGCCAATAATTTGCATAAAAGGGTTTGAGAGGGAGCAGCCCTTCATGTAGCCAATGAGAACGTTGTGTTTGGCCTCATTGACAATCACACTGACCATACAACCATGAAACCATTTTGCTGACTCATTTCTTTACTAATTTTTCTCATAGATTATAATTCAATCAAAAGATATGTACATACATTAGATTGTATAATCATAGAAATTCACCATCCCTCTGACTAATTAATCAATTAACATTGAGCCCCTACTCCAGTTTATAAGTAAACCATAGAAACCTCCTTTCCTATAAAGATTAAGTCTACTCTTTAGGGGGGCGGAGCCAAGATGGCCGCATGAAAACAGCATCTTGCCGGAGCTCTCTCACAAGTTCTGTTGGATTCCTATAAAAAAAAGTGAATCTGAGCAGATTTGAGAGAGTTAGAAATTGCAAGCAGTCTGACTGGGGCAAATTTCCCAGC
>JAQQSZ010018563.1:0-10551 GCA_028646595.1 Phalanger gymnotis | reverse complement strand
TCTTGGGGAGGGAGGGGGGGAGGGAAGAAAATCTGGAACCCAAAATTATGTAGAACTGTTTGTTGCAATCTAAAAATAAAAAAAAAATTAAAAAAAAAGATTACCCAAAGCAAAGACCACCCAAAGGGGGTGGTCTGGGTGTAGATATGGTCACTTTGTCCAAAAGTGACATGATGTCACTCTCTCAGCCCCTTATTGGAGTGAGCCCATTTCTCATTCTAATATTCATTCTTTCATTAATTGTTAACCAATCAGAGTTGATTTCTACCCTCAGAAACACTCACTCTTCCAAGGGCATATAAACTGTGAGCCCATCACCATGAAGGTCTTTGGCATTTGAGAATGCCACTGACCTGTTTTATTAACAAAAATGCTAGCATTATTAAAAAAATAACTAATTACCCAGAAAAAAAAAGAAGTGCAATCTTTTATTGTTGCCAATGCTAGGTCTTGTGTGATTCTAATTATGGCACCATCATATGTTAATTGGTTATTTTTGTTGTTGCACATAATATTTTGTCCTTGATTTGGGGGCTTCAGAATTTAACTATAGTAGTCTGGTGAGTTTTCCTTGAAGGATCTCTTTCAGGTGTGATCAGTGAATTTCTTTTTTGTGCTTCTATTTCTCCCTCTCGCTCAAATGCTTCATGACAATGTTCTTTAATTATTTCTTGTATTATTGCATTAAGATACTTTTTTTGATGTGAACTTTCAGGTAGTCCAAATTTTCTTATGTTTTTTTTTCCCTTCAGGTGTTCTCCAGATTGATTGTTTTTTTCTTATGAGATGTTTCACATTCTCTTATTTTTTTTTCATTCTTCATGTATTTTTAAATTTCTTCATATCTTATAACATCCCTGGCATCCCCTTGCCCAATTCTGATTTTCAAGGAGTCATTTTCTTCCTTAAGATTCTGTATCTCCTTTTCTAATTGGTTTACCTTCTTGTCATAGTCTTCTTGTTTTTCTTATATTCTTCTTCTTTTTCTTTTTAATTAATTAATTAAATTAAATTTAATTAATTAGTAACTAATTAATTTAATTTAACTTTATTAATAGAATTTCATTAATTAATCTCCTCAATCTCTCTCATTAGATTTTTAAAGTATTTTTAAAGTTCTTCAATGAATTCTTTGGCCATTTTGACATCCTCTTGGGGTAGAAGAGGGTTTCTTTATTTCAGGATCCTCCTTTGCAGATGAACCCCCAGCCTTCTCTAATCACCTAGTAGCTCTCTGTAGTTGGATTTTTTCTCCTTTGCCTGTACATTTTTGGGGGGATAATTTAGTATTTATAATACCTCTAGTCCTGGGGGATGATACCTCTGGCCTCTGATCCTCTTCAGTTCTCCCCTCTGACCTTGAATACCAATCAAGACCTCCAGCCTCTTGTAAGAGCCCGCAGCTAGTGGTGTCCCTGCATGTTCTTGTTTCTTCTCTCCTTCCTCCTTTCTGCAGCACATCTAGGTCTAGTGTTCCTTGTCAGCAGAGGTCCCTTACATCTTCCCCAAACACACATCCAACTCCCCTCACTGTACCAGGGGTAAAAGTTGCTGTGATGGGGCCAAGGCAGCCTCCTAACCCAGCTACCCCAAGGCTTACCACTTGTTCTTTAAGCATCTTGCAGCTTGTTGCTGAAGCAAACTCTAGCCTGGAGGTATTTTGCTCTTCACAGGGAGGAAATCTAGTCCTGGGATTTTTCTTCAGGTCTTCTCTGATTGTCCCAAGGGGACTACTGTTCTGCCCCTACTCTTAATTGTTTTCATGGCTTTATGTTCACCCAGAGGCACTATTTCATGTCTTTTGTGGAAGGAAATCTTGAGAGCTTGAAATTTTCTGACCTACTCTACCATCTTCCCAGAATCCTCTCCCTCCTCCCCTCCTCTGAAAATGTGAGACAAGTTGATAGAGGTTATACATATGCTATCACGTAAAACATTTTTCAATGTTAGTCACAGTTGTGAAAGAGGAAACATGTCAAAAAAAACTTTAAAAAATAAACTAAAAGAAAAAAATATGTTTTGATCTGCATTCAGAATCCATCAGTTCTTTATCTGGATGTGAATAGCATTTTCCTTCATGAGTCCTTTGTACTAGTCTTGGATCATTGTATTGCTGAAAAGAGCTGAGTCATTCGTAGTTGATCATCACACAATGTTGCTGATGCTGTCTACAAGGTTTTCCTGGTTCTGCTCATCAGTTAATACAAGTCTTTCCAGGATTTTCTGAAATCTGTTTCTTCATGATTTCTTATTGCACCATTAAATTCAATTACATTCATATACCACAATTTGTTCAGCCTTTCTCCATTTGATGGGTATCCCCTAATTTCCAATATTTTCCATCAAAGGGCTGCTATAAATCTTTTTGCATATGTACGTCCTTTTTCCTTTTTATGATCTCTTTGTGACACAGACTTAGTATTGGCATTGCTGGAACCAAGGGTGTGCATAATTTGGTTGCCTTTTAGGCATAGTTCCAAATTGCTCTCCAGAATGGTTGGATAAGTTCACAACCTGACTAACAGTGCGTAAGTGTCTCAATTTTAACACATCTTCAAAATTTGTCATTTTCCTTTTTTTAGTCATATTAGAAAATCTGATAAGTGTGAGGTGGTGCCTTAGAATTGTTTTAATTTGCATTTCTCTAATCAAAATGATTTAGAGCATTTCTTCATATGCCTACAGATCGCGTTGATTTCTTCATAAGAAAATTGTCTGTTCATATCCTTTAACCATCTATCAATTGGAGAATGGCTTGTATTCTTATAAATTTGACGCACTTTTAAAAGTATTTATTAAATGAGGCTTTTTTTCAGAGATACTGAATGTAAAGATTGTCATTCAGCTTTCTGCTTTCCTTCTAATCCTGATTACATTGATTTTGTTTCTACAAAAGCTTTTTATTTTAATATAATCAAAATTTTATCTTTTACAGTGCTGTCTATTTCTTGCTTTGTCATGAATTCTCCCTTTCCCCACAGATCTGACACATAGACAATTCTTTGCTCTTCTAATTTGCTATGGTATGTGTAATTAAATTAAGACTGTTAACCCCTTAAAGCTGCTTTCCTTAGAAAAGCAGATCAAATAACCTGTGCTAGCAGCCCTCCTGTGTGCTGGTGTTATTAGTCTTATGCCCCTACAGCAGCTGCTAGTCACATTGTTGTTGCAAGTAATTAGAGGGCTAGAGGGCTGGCCTCCTAGTAAACACAACTTCTGTTTACATCTTGCCTTTGACAAATTCTGTCTCTGTGACCCTGGGAAAATCATTTTAACTTTCAATACCCCAGGTAACTTTCTACTCTCTAAAATTATAAATAGCAGAGCAGGTGTGTACTTGCAATGACAGTAGAATTTCCTATACTAGTGAAATCACAGGTCTCATCCTACATACATGTATATACATGTACATATGCATACAGTCACAAATTAATATATACACAAATGCACGTAGGTATATATGTATAAATATAATTACAGTGTACACATTTATACATATTCATATTTGTGCATATATACATGTACACATGTACCTGTGAATAAAATTATACATTATACAGACAAGATCTATCTGTATGTAATTTACTTTGGCCATCTATATTTTAAAACATATTGAAATGTTAACCAGAATGCCACCATAATAAAGCTATTCATAGTGTAAAAATGTTTTTAAATATTAGCCAGTGGTCTACTTCAATGTAATAACTACATCTGTGTAATTTTAGTACAACAAAAAACCTCTTTAGTCCCTTAGTGTTTATAATAATAGGATTTGATCTATATTAAAATGAATAATGTTTATTATTCTTAAAATTCAAAAATGTGCAACTTTTTCTGAGCTTATTCATATTAGATTTTTAATTAATTTATCCCAGATATACTTCCCTTGGAAAATTTTATTTTTCATTCAACCAAATTTTTTTTTCTGACTGAATACTTTGTTCAATCCCCTCCCTGCCCCCATCACTACCTTTTTTTTCCCACTGTGAAGATTTATTGCTACTATACATATTCCCTTTAATTGTGAAGAATGAAAGAATCTTGATTTTTTTCTGAGATAAGACATTGTCAATTCTAGCTAGGCTCAATAAAAAGTCGCAAAAATGTCTACTGAAGTTTATTGCCTTGTCCAGGCCACCAAAGCAGCACTGAAATGTACCTTTCTTTCTTTTCTGTCTTTTTTTTTTTACAAAACAAATTTAGTATAGTTACAATCTATCTCTGTCTTCTTTTGATATATGGAGCTGTGAAATGCAAACATTGAACATAATATTCTCTATATACTCATAAAACAGAAAGAAATGCATACAGAAAACATAATGGTGAGGAATATATGGGAGAACCACAGTCTCATGTAACCCATCCTTGACTATTGATAAAAACTAAACTTGAAGTGAGACATGCTACAGTATAAAATATTCATGTTACTGATTGGTGCTGAAGGCTACCCTTGATTTATATGAAATTGGTAGCAAAGCATTCATAACAAGGCTGTGGTACCCAGCCCTTATAAACCCTGGGAGGCATCTGCATGTTTTAATTTGGGTTTCTGTTGGCACTGCTATCATTTTCAAGAAGAAAAGAGCTAAGCCTTGTCAGAGCAGACTGCAATGTGTTCTGAAGCTTTTTCTCTCCAAATTGGAACTGTAAGCAGAGAAATTATGCTGTAGCACAGAGGTTAGATAGCCCCAAGATCTCCTGGGTAATTCTTCATGGAGAATCTCTTATTTCCACTAGCTTATGCTATCTGTCCACCTGTCCAGAGGTGAAGAGACCATAACAGCTAATGACTGATTTTGAAAAAATTCTAGACCATGTGGGCAATAGAGAACATAAATTAAAATGAAATGAATGTGTATTTATTTCTCCTACCTTAATCTGTGCCCTGCTGAACCCAGAATTTTATTGTTTATTGATCTGATACTCTGGGAGCCTTTTCTCAAATTCCCTTCTGACACTAGTCTACATTTCTTTTCTGTGTTTCAAATGCAATTTAGAGGATATTTTTGCTCATTTCATGACTTTGCATAGTCTTTCAGGGCTGGGCTTGAAACTTCATTTTAGAAAAATCCAGTTTAGCAAAGGGTGGGGAAAAGGCCTTGTGACTAAATCACTGCAACCTCCACTGACCTAAGACAATCCAAGGGATGGGCACAACTGTCAATTCTTGATGGTAGAATATGCCATGTAGGCATTGGACCTTTATGGGTTGTTCAGATTTTAATGATATCTGAGAGAGAACATCTTGAATACACAATGAAATCATTCCCTGAGTAGCAGGGGTCATTATATATTCTTTTAAAAAATGTAGAGTATCAAGGGGAAAGTATTTTTCTGTTTAAAGTATTTAGATTTGGAGGTGATAGACAGGTTAAAGGCATCAAGAGAGACAAAGATTAAAATAATAATAATTTACGTATTCCACAACACTATGTCACAAAGTACACTGTCAGGGAGCTCTGAAAAAAATGTATTTTCTCAAAATTATTTCTTCTGTTCTTATCAGTCATCTGAAATGAGATTATAGAGAACCTGCAGAAATAGTTCTCAAAATCTGTAGTATAGATATCTTGGCTACTCTTTGTTCACTCTGAAACTGGCTCAAGTTCAGTTTTTGGAGATAGCCTCTCAGTTCGTAGCTGCTGAACCTTTCTTTGGCTAGAGCAGTTTGCCTTATAGCTCAGGTGCTCCACAGAAACTGAGATTATTTGCATAACTTGGTCTGAGAAATATTAATTTTATTGAGAAAAATATTTTCATGCCCTGGGATTATGGGTATGCTGGAACTGTTTCCATTTAAAAATTTCCAATGACAGCATATATACTTCGCAATGAGCAAATGCTACATGCAAATCAGATCGTGATTTATTGCTTTGTTGGTTGTCTAAACTTAGAAACGATGGAGAAAATGTTAATAGATTGAACTTAAAAGTCTGTCACGCTAGATTTGATGAGGGAAGCCATTTGTTAAATAATTTCATCACACCCCTGCTCAGAATGTCCAGGACTTGAAATTCCTTGACAGTTTTATTTACCTATTATTTCCAAAAGCATCTGACAAATAGGTCAGTAATCCCAAGGGCATATTAGTGACATTTGCAGTCTGAGAAGTTAAGTTCTGAAAGTTTTCACAAAAATAAAAAAAATACTATTTAGCTAACCAAAGCTCCCTCTCACATTGTTCCTCCCTATCAATAGAACTTAGAAGCCTCTTACTGGTATTGGACCAAGTCTTTTTCCTCATCATTTTCCCTTAGTTCTTGGTATGAGAAGCTAGTACTGAAAGGAAAAGACAAGTAGATTCTGTCTGAGGATCCTGGGCCTACCTATTATTGATTATGAAAACATTTTTTTGTCTCTCTTTATTGAATACTTTGACCTTCACTTAATAAGAAAAATGCCCATTATGAAGGCATTAGAATGCTATCATTTGACCTGCAGGAATTTCACCAAAAGTAATTTGTTTATCCATCATTCATTTCATTTTATGTATCTATCTATACACAAATCTATCTAGCTATCCAATCTATCTAACATCTATTGGATCTATTCTAGTTCAAGCTGAAGAAAAGAAGTAGAGTCCATGATTGTCCAGATGAGAAAGGTTTTTGGTACATTATAACCAATCAGCAAGCATTTTTAAGCACCTGAGTATCAGACACTGTGCTAACTACTGAACATACAAGTACAAAGAAGGAAATGATTTCTACTCACAAAGACCTAGCTGCCTTGTAATAGGAAGAAAACAAATATATAACAATGCAGCTTATACATTAAAAGAATAAATACAAAGTATTTACTTTACAAGGCATTATGTGAAAGAGGGCACTAGCATTTGAGGTTAATAATGTTCTTCATGCAGGTGTTGCTTGAACTAGGAGTCAAAGAGTTAAAGAATGTCTGGATGAGTTTTCCCTAACCTGTGATCAGTACTCACTTCTGTTGAGGGCGGTGGGGGAGGAAAAGGAAAGTAATTCATATTGAGGTAAAAATGTGGTCTGTTTATGAAGAAAAGATATTTTTGTAGTCATTTATATGACATATAGTATTTCGGGGGAACAATGGTATTGGCATACCTAAAAGTATAATCACTGACTTACCAGACAGTGTAGGGTTGCTTTGCTTACTATTACCATTGAAATCAGGTTGGTCCTAAAGGAAAGTAGATGGTAATCCTGATAGCAATTACATAAGCTTGCCTTTTTGGTTACTATTAGTTTCACTGGGATTTCCTTTGCTTCTCTCTTCAGGCCTACCCCCACCCCCATCCCCAAAGATCCAAACAGATGAGGGTGATTCACAGATGAACAGGTTAATTCAGAAGAAAATGTTGTTGTAATAGTCCCTGAGCAAGCAAAACCTTACAAGAGATCTTCTTTGCTCTCTGGATATAGGGGGCAATAGAGCCATGGGGTTATGACTTAATGGGATAATGAATATTTTTCAGGGAAGTCAAGTATTGAGGTTGGGTGGTTAGTTGGAAAAGACAGGGCAATGTACAAAGCTACAAGCCTAATATTAGATTAAAAACAACAACAACGACAACTTTGGATCTCTTTGTGTGTGTGTGTGTGTCTGTGTGTCTGTGTGTGTGTGTGTGTGCACGTACATGAAACCAAGCTCTTCAAGCCTTCATTTACAGAGTCTAATTAATATAGCCCCATCTACGTTCCCTAATCAAAAACACTATTCCTCTAGGAATAGTCCTCTAGGAAAAAATCGTTAACAGCTTTTAAACAAAATAATAACATTTTCCATTTGCATAAAAGGATATATATGTATGTATATATTTGTATATATACATATGTATGTATGTTCATATAGGTTCTATTTTTCTTTTGCTCCTTTTAAAGAATCATATTGCATTTTCTCTCCTTTGAAAACTGATGGTGAGAGGGATAATAGACATCAGATGGATACAGTGAGTTTCTGCTTTAGGGACTTTTGCTTTTTGTCAGCAACTTGTCCTTCAAATCTACCATGAGTGAATCAAAAGCTGGTCCCTCTGCCATTGCTCCCAGTAAAATCTTTAAACAAGTTCTTTAGACTTCACAATGATTTATGTGAATATCCTTTAATGGTGATGATATGTTATGACCATCATGGAATCACACAATCATTTTATTCAATTCAAAATGTACATACATACATGTATACTCACATATTTGTATGTATGTATGTGTATATATTAAGGACTTTATCATGACTTTGTGGATAGAATGTGGCATCTAGGGGGCACGGTGGATAGAATGCTGGTGGTGAAGTAAGAAAGACTCATCTTCCTGAGTTCAAATCTGGCCTCAGACATGTACTATTTGTGTGACTTTGGGCAAGTCACCTAACCCTGTTTAGCTCAGTTTCCTTCTCTGTCAAATGCACTGGAGAATAAGCCACTCCATTATCTTTACTGAGAAAACTCCAAATGAGGTCAGGAAGTATCTGACAGGACTGAAACCAATGACAAAGTGAACATAGTAGATTTGGATTCAAGATAGCTAGAAGTCAAGCTCTACTCTGACACAACAGACTGTATGACCCTGGGTAATTCACTAAAGTCTAAGAATATAAATTGCAAAACTATTCTTGATCTGTATAGGAAGAAATGAGATTCCTTATCAGGTAGTTGCTCCTAAAACTAATGAAAATATAGATCTGTACCTTAAAAAAAATCATGGTACTATAATATTACCTTAATTCTCTTACCAAATGCCTCAAAGAATTGAGAATCCATGCCATGACCTCTCTAAATAAGCTGTTAGGTGTAAAATATAATGAGTTATTTCTAATTCTACCTATCCACTCAGTACCTTTAAGATCTTCTGTACTGGGAGGAACTATTTGTTGAATTGACAGCCCTTGTGTTAAGATAAGTGCTTTCTTCAAGGGTCTTTACTGGTGTGTTATATGTAGAGGACTAGAGAGCATAAGGACATAGCTTTAGTTCCTCTTACGAATTGCCCTTTCCTTTTGAAAGAAATTAACTTTAAGATGTACCAATGCACATATAAGACAATGAAATGTCTTTGTAATGTGAAAAACAAAACAAGTTATTTCCCTCTACCTGCTTCAGATCACTTAGGGTTACTTTTCAATGTTGATTGTTTTAATTGGGAATTTGAAAATATGTTCCTAATTGCTTCCCTTAACATTCTCTTTTCCCTTCAAACTCCTTTCCCTCTCCCTTAATCTCAATCTCTCTGTCTCTGTCTCTCTGTCTCTGTCTCTCTGTCTCTCTCTCTCTCTCTCTCTCTCTGTCTCTCTCTCTCTCTCTCTCTCTCTCTCTCTCTCTCTCTCTCTCTCTTTCTGTTTGAATAGCAGATTAAATGGTTTCATTGCTGATTGGCCAGAAGCCTGCTCAACTTCCTGGCTGCAGACCATTAACACCCTGGCCAGAAGTGCTGACAAGAAGATGAAGAGATTTACACCCTCTGATTTCTGTATTAACAACAGGGACAGAGCAGTATGTGGTCTTGTCAGTGAATAATAAAATTTAAGGGTATGATTTCTTTTTCCACAGGTGCATTTGTCCCTGAAAATTAACAGTTCAGCTTAGTGTGAATGATAGGTGAATCTCTCTGATGGGTTCAAATTCATTTTTAAAGAATTCATAGCATTGAAATCTTTATGCCTTGAAAATCCATTATCAACCCTCCCTAAATTATAGATCTCAGGTCAATTTAGTTTTAGTTCCAAGGTTAGCTTTTGTTTCATTTTTTAAATTTATTTTTACTCTTAATCCAAAAAAAAAAAAGCACTGGTGAAAAGAACAATGTTTTCCATGGTTAAAAGATATTATTAATCACGTATTTCTGGAGAGGAATGGAGAAATAAATAACTCACTAATGTGCTGGAAACCCTAATATGATCATTTCAAATGACTGCTAACAACTAGAAATAAGACAGGTTTTTTTGGGGATGCAAAGGTTCTCACTAGTCATGATGAAAAACCTTATTTGTCGTTTGAATGATTTGAGGGCAAATTAGTTGAAATAATAGTAAGTGACACTTAAATTGAACTTTAAATTTTGCAAAGCACTTTATATATTATCTCTCATTTGAAATTCTCTGTACTTATATGCATGATAGGTACTGTTATCTCTATCTTAGAGATGAGAAAACTGAGGTTCAGATAAAGTAACTTGCCTGGGTAAGATTTTAAAAGCAGATTTTCCTAACTCCAAGTCCAACATTCAAGTCATTAAAGCATGTTACCTCTCAAATAAATAACATAGGCAAAGAGGAAATAGTTTTTTTTTGTTTTTTTTTAAATTTTTTTAAATTTATTTTTGACATGTTTGGTTTTCAGCATTGATTTTCACAGGCGTTTGAATTACAAAATTTCTCCCCATTTCCTCCCCCCCCACGCTCCAAGATGGGGTACATTCTGGTTGCCCTGTTCCCCAGTCTGCCCTCCCCTCCGTCGCCCCATTCCCCTCCCATCCCCCTTTCCCTTCCTTTCTTGTAGGGCAAGATAAATCTCTATGCCCCATTGCCTGTGCATCTTATTTTCTAGTTGCATGAAAAAAAAAACTTTTTTACTTTTGAACATCT
>JAQQSZ010018562.1:0-10551 GCA_028646595.1 Phalanger gymnotis | reverse complement strand
AGTCAGATTTTCTCAAGGTTTGAGAATACGTTTCAGAAACACAATGTTTGAGAAACAAGAATAACTGAAAACTAGAGCCAGAGGACTTCCTAAAATGTGGTTATTTCAACTTCCTCTCTGTCCCAGGCTCATGGATTTGTTCTCTAAGTCAGTATTTGACTTTATTCTCCTCCTATGTCACCTTCTGATCAACTTTTTTGTGTCCCTCCTGACATAAGACAATCTACACTCATACATATAACTAAACTAACCCCCTTAGGCTAAAAGAATGTTCCCCCAAATTGGAATTAATGGGTATGTTAGGAAGAGAGCTGTTATAACATTGGCTGTTCCATTTCCCAACCCAAATGATGATAGCCACAGTCAACAAGTTAATGGATATTCTGCTGTTCATCTTTTTAAGGATCATTTCAATGTAGCATGGCACGGAGAAAAATAGCATGAATGTATAGTCAGAAGACCTCCATGTGAATCTGAGCTCTACCTTGTACTGAGTGACTTTAGCCAAGTCAACCTCTCTAGGTCTCAGCTTACTCATTTGTAAAACAAGGGAGTTGGATAAAATGTTATCTCTAAGTGTTCCTCCTAGCTCTAAATCCCATTATCTGCCTAAAGCCAGGTTTCTTCACATTTTGGAGGTGATAGACCTCACTGGCACTTTGGTGTAGCCTATGAACCCCTTTTTAGAATAACGTTCTTAAATGCATAAGATAAAATTTGTAAGATTACAAAATAACCCAATTATATTGTAATAAAGCTACCAAAATATTAAAACGCAAATTGATGAGCCCCTTGAAATCTTCCCATGAATATACTTGGAGTCCACTGACCATAGATTAAGAACTGCAGATTTAGAGAATTAGCATAAGTCAAAACCTTCACTTTGCCAGAGAAAAATTAAGGCCAACACCTTTAAATTTACAACAACAACAACAAAGCAATTTATGGTTTATAAATATTATAAATTATAAATATTATCTCAGTTTCTCTTCATGGGAGGTAAATGCTATTATCCATATTTCACAGATAGGAAAACTGAGGCAGACAGAGGCTTAGAGGCTTGCTCAGGATCGCACAGCTAGTGTCCTAAGGTGGGATTTTAATTCATGTCTTCCTTACTTCAGATTCAGTACTTTATCCACCCAGCTAATTGAATCCCATGATTCAGAGCAGAAATTTATGGAAAGGGTAGCAATTGTTTAAGAACACTACATTAACTTTTTAGGGGCCCCAGAACTTTCCATCAGAACTCAGTCAGAGACAATCTCAGAGTTTCAGGATATATGCCAGGGTCAACCTGCACCTAATGGTCACCTACCTGTCTCAGTACCATTAGCAAGAATGGAATCCTTGGCCCCCAGCTCATGCCCCATATTTTCTTTGCCAAATACATGGGAAAATATGGTATCCCCTTTCAGGTGCTTGTTTTCTATATCAGCAGTGTGTTGCCAAGCCACCCAACCAACCAGGCTTATCATTTTTTTTTTCCCCTTTGCTCTATTCTTTAGGAGCTACTTTCCACATCTGGCAGCATCTCAGAGTTTCAAACATCTAGTTTTTCCTTGCTACCAGTGAGTCTTTGGGGGCTCTAGATGTCTTTTGTTGTTGTTCCAGATCATATTAAGCCTCAGTACACGTACAGAAACATCATGTACTACATTTTACGGCTTATTTTCTCACAGTTTCCTTGATTTACATAAAACAGAGGGAGTAGCATGGTTAAAGCACTATGCAGGTCACTGCTAAGCAGTAAAGTGACTGAAGTCAAATACTGGAATAAGTTCCAGATGGCTGCTTCTTTTAAGTTCAGTAAAGAATGGCTGCAGCGATAGCAAATTGATCATCTGTTTGTCGGAAAAATACGGTGCCAAGGGTTGTTACTGATCAACAGCGCCACCTTCTGTCATAGAGGTCCCAGAGCCACACCAAAAGCAACCCAGCTTTATGCAAATGGAAAAGCTTATTTTCTCCTAACTCCACTCTCTGCCGAGAAAAAATCATCTTTAAATAGTACAAACTACATTCTAGGACAGATATCAATCCCCTAAAATCCAACTTAGGCTATCACATAGGGAGAAATAACTTAGTTTTGCTATATTTCTGCTAAAGCCCTGGTTTCCTGGGGATAGTCCTTTATCTATCCTAGCCACACTGTAATTCTCTAATAGATGGTGGAAATTGCATGGTTTCTGCAGAAATGAAAATGAAAGATCTTGGAAATTTGTTAATCACTGTAATGAACAGAAAAACAGGAAATTATACTTCTGAAGTGTTGTGTGCACATTGGAATTTTGCTACAGAAAAAAGGATTTGTATATAAATACATGCCATACATGCACACAAGTACACATATATGTGTCATATATACAATACAGGTATTTTGAACATATCACGTGTTGCACTGTAATAAACACATGTATGTGACTATATATAGGCACATATCTATACATATATGTGTGAAAGTTTAATGCTTTATGACTAAGTCAGGTAGCCCACTGCTGCAAAAGTCCCTTTTAAAACAAAGAATACATCTGTGTAGTGCCACACTATGGTCTTGAGTCAAAAACACAAGTAGGTTAGAACATATCACTAATGAGGATTTGCCTGCCAAGAAAAAATTTTAAAAACAGCAGAATAATATCAAAGACATATAGGACCCCAGAATGTGAACCAATTATGTGGAGAGAATGACAGACAAGAGGGATAACCTGAGTGATAATGGAGGTATATCTGAGATGCTAAAAGTAGCAGAGGACAAGTTGGGTGGATTCTCTGTAAAGCACATATGGAAAAAAAAGGACAGAGACCACGCTAAAAAAGATATGGAGGTTGTGATGCTCTCGGGTAATTAAATTGACAATTAAACTAATGAAATTGCAACTATGCATTTATACATATATGTATATACAACATATATGATACATATTAAATAACTTCTATTTATATAACACTTCAAGATTGGCAAAGCTCTTTCTTCACAACAACCCTGTGAGGTAGCTTGTGCCAGGGCCCTAACTAGGGATGCACAATCAGGAATTTGCCGTATAACTGAATTCTGAGGGCATCAACAGCCATTGTAAATCTTCAAAAATACAGAAATAATAGAGTTTGGCTCCTAATTAGCAAAACAAATTTTCTTCAGTTTCAATAGGAAGTTAACAGGTAACATGATAAGATGAACTCTTCTACTGTGGCCACACTAGTATTCCAAGGTCTTTGTCTCATCAGCAACACAGAAGAATAAACCCCACCCCTCACTTCCTCTTATAAGTTTCATAGCATTTGACCAGGACACAATTTATGGTACTTACTAGTTTCTACTGATGACTCTGTTTTCTGTAAGTACTTTCATCTACATTTTGCTAATATAGAAGAATCTAAGATATTCAAGCCCTTGCTTGACGACACATCCAGAAAGTGCCTGAGTCAGGATTATAGTTCATGAACAATTCTTAGATAATTCAACTCTTAGCTATAATATTGTATATTATATGGAATGTAGGTATAACATGAATAATAAGGATTTAGAGTTGAAAAGACATATAGAGATCATCTATTGTGACCCCTTTCATTTTACAAAGGAGTAAACTGAGTAAAGGTGAAGGGACTTGACCAAGGTAATCTAATGAATTGACTGTCAAGAGTAAGGCATGAATCTAGATTTTGAAATTATTTATTTAAATGAATTATGAAGGGAAAAAAGTAGTAAGGGGCTACACTAGGGTTGTGACAACACAAATGGAGAGATTTTAGAAGGTAGAAATGATAAAACTTGATAACAGATTGGATGTCTGTGGTGAGGGTAAGGAGCTGAGGATGAAAATGAGATTGTGAACCCAGGTGACTGAAAAGATGGTGGTGCCCTCGAGAGCAATAGGGAAGTTGAGAAGAGAGAAGAGTTTAGAGGGAAAGACAATGAATTCATTTGGGAATGCATCAAGCCCAACTTGTCTACAGGATATTTACAATTTGAGTTTTAAAGTAGGATTTTGGTGATAAGGTACTAGAAGTCCGGAGAGATATTAGGGCTGGATAAATATATCTGAAAATCATCTGCTTAGGTATGGTAATTGAACTATAGTCAATGACATCATCAATCAACATAATAAAGAGGGAGAAGAGAAGAGAGCCCAGGACAGTGCCTTGGGGCACACCCATAGCTAGTGGGTAAGACCTAGATGTTCCTGGAAAGGAACTAGAGAAGGTTCAGTCAGACAGGTAGAAGGAGAAACAGGAGAATAATATTAGAAAAATCTAGAGAAAATAAAAAATCCAAGAGAAGAGGATGGTCAACAAGGTCAAAGACTGCAGAAGGGCAAGAGAATGAGGACCAGGAAGAGGTCATTACATTTGGCATTTGAACTATCATTATTAACTTTGGAGAGAGCAATTTCAATTGCATGGTGAGACTGAAAGGTTAAGAATTAATTGTGAGAAGAGAAAGAGCATATACTGATGGTACATGACTTTCTCAAGAAAATTACCCAAGAAAGTAGGGAGAAATAAAGGGTCACATGGTTGGTTAGATTGGTAGGACTAGTTTGTTTGCTTGTTTGTTTTTTTCTTAAGAAGCTAATACTGCTATTTAAAGGATTATTGTTATCATAATTGTTCAAACCATTACTCGTTATGGGCTGTGTATTTGCATCTTGAGACTATTTCATTGCTATCAAGTGAGGCATTAGACTAGGTGGTCTTTCATACCTTTTCCAGCTCTGTAGCCTCTGAGTCTATGTTTTATCCACTCTATTTGTTTCATGAGTTGATCATAGCATCATAAATTTAAACCTGGAAGGGACCTTGAAAATCATCTAATCCTGCTCCCTCCTTTTAAAGATATGGAAACTGAAACCCAAGGAGCGACTTGCATGAGATCACACAAATAGTTTTAAATCCATTTCTTATTATTATACATCCTACAATCTTTCTATTCCATCCTGTTGCCTTTGGATAAAGGCAAATAGTTATTCTTTGCATTAAATTGCAAAGTCTCCTATTAATTACTGATAGATGAATGTAATAGAATATTCCAGTGCTACAAGAAATATGAGGAATTCACAAAAGCATGGGAAGAAATATGAACTGATGAAGAAGAACCAGAAAACAATATATTCAGTTATTGTTGCTGTTGTTTTGTTGTTTCAGTCACATCCAGCTCTTTGTGACTTGGGGTTTTCTTCGCAAGGACGCTGAAGCGATTTGCCATTTCCTTCTTCAGCTCATTTTACAGATGAGGAAACAGAGGCAAATAGGATTAAATGACTTGCCCAGGATCACACAGCTAGTATGTGAGGACAAATCTAAACTCAGGCCTTCATGACCCCAGGCCTGGTGTTCTACTCGATGCGCCACCTAGCCGCCCTTAATGAAATTCTTATAACAATGCAAGTGGAAAGAATAACAACAATAAAAAAGTGAATTTTGTGTAATTGAAATGATCAAACTTGGTTCCAAATAAGAAAGAAGGAAATGTACCTCCCTCCATTTTTTGCAGAGGTGGTACATCATGTGTGTGGAACAGTGAATATATATTTCATTCTCAGTTGATATGTTGCTTAGTTTGCTATACTGCCCCCCCTTCTGATTTTTTATTCTGTATTACAAAGAATGATTGATTGGATACGAGAGAGAGAAGGGATATATTCAGAACTGAAGGCAATGTAAAACTAAAGGATATAATTTTTGTTAAGTTACTGACAAAACCTGTACCATGGTCTAAATCTTGGGATTTTAACTACAGTAGACTAGATCAGAGTCTTCATAGGCAGGTACATAATACCCTACATGCAATAGTTTTGAGCACTGGAATTATGTTGTCATAAATGTTGTTTCAATGTCAGATGTGTGGTATTTACCCAGGGATTGAAACGGTCACAGATGTTCCATTTGTAGCAATCAAATCTTTCTAAATGTCGACGGCTACACCAGCCCACTAATAACTGCCACAATAACAGCAAAGGGATGGGAGGCTATAAAGCTTGTATAAATTAGTCTTCAGGGTAGAAGCATTAGTGAGCTCTTCATGATTTATATCTTTTTTAATCTATCACAGTTTCCATTTAACTCTCATTATAAAGTTCTCTGAAATAACACTCATAGTTCTATCGCTTCTTGCATTCTACTTACATTAACCCTGCCTCCTTCCCCATTCTAATTACCCTCATTGTCGACAGCACTGCAATGTCTGCTTTTGAAAGAATGAGAGTGGAGTATGTGATTTTAAGGAAGCATGACTTGAGATTTCAAAATAACAGACCATTTTCATGTTGTCAACCACTGGAATAAAAGGGCACTTATAAGAGCTCTTTTTCTCCCCAAGCTGATATCAGAGCCAGTACTATCTAATACAAATGCTCATGGTCTAGTCATTAAAGGTGGCTTTCAGCAGCACATGATGACCTCTCCCAGGTAGCACACCCATAAGCAGTTTATTAAAGCATTTCTTGCTGATTTTAAGTTAGTGCTTTGTAGCCAGGGGATGCAGTTGACCTCACAGAGTCTCTCCTCTGCACTTTATTCCCTGTAAAGGTCATGTTTCAAAGGCAGAAGAGAATGGGCCATACTAGAGTGGGACACAGAGTTTTCGTTCATTTTCATTTCATAGAAATCCAGAGTTTGTAATCAGCTCCTTGCTGTGAGACTGCATTAGGGACAATTATCAAGAAGGATAGAGGGCAAAATACTTAGCTGCTAAGACCTACTATCCCACAACCTAACCTGACTGAAATTGTGCTAGAAAGAAGCTGTTTAGGCTCATTTCTGCTCATTGATGGTTAGCACCCGAATGAATGATGACATCAAGGTCATCTCTAAGACAGATTTCTAGTACCAGGTGAGCAAGTGGAACCACCACATCTTCTCAGTCCTTATACAGAAAATCCCAAGACTAATAAAGATGCTGATTAGAAATCACTGGAGGGTAAGTGAATAAACTCCAAGTAATCCATTGAAAGGAGATAACACTGGTTCATAAAGCAGTAAGATCAGTGTTCCCTTTCCACTGCAATAGCAGAAAACATCAATATTCATTGTTCTGCTAATACAATGTACTTGTATGTTGTTTTGGAAGCTCCTAGAACAAGAGGGAAAGAAACAAAACAAGATTAGAAATTCATCAATGCATGCATGTCCTGTGCTGCAATTGGTTAAGAAATAGGAGTGCTTGGCAACTGAAGAGCAATGAACTAGGCAGCGTTTGTTACTACCTCCTACTAAACACAGAAAATAATTTCAATGATCATCTCCTTCCCAATCTGATGCCAGCCTATCTTTCCAGATTTATTTCACATTACTCCCCTTCACCGGCTCAAATGGCTACTAGTTGTTAGCTAACCTCAGTACCTCATCTCTCCCCCTCCATCCCTTTGCATAGTCATGCCTGGAATGCACTCCCTCTTCAATCCACCTCTTATAATCCTTAACTTCTTTTCAAGCTCAGCATAGGCATTATTTCATACTGGAAGCTTTCCCTGACGTCTCTTAATTGAGACTATTTTCTTCTTCCACAAATTACCTTCTCTTGGTTATTTGTGTCCCTCCTACCCCTAAGAGAAAGTAAACTATTTGACGGCAAGGGCTTTTCTCATATCTTAAGCACCTAACCCAGGGACTTGCACATTTTTAATTTTTTTTTGTTTTCAGAGATTGTATATAGTAGACAGACAGGGAGTTTATACCTATGATATAATTAGGCGGCAAGAGGTGGGAGAGGACTCCCAGAATGGAATGTTTCTCCAACAACACAAACTATAATCCATGTGTAACTTATAGTATTAGAAACATATCAGAAGCTCTTAGGTTAAATGATTTACCCAATGATCACTCTGACACCCAAGTGTCAGAGGAAAGTTTGAACCCAAATCTTCCTAAATCAAAGACCAATCTTCTATCAATTGTACCATACTGCTTTTTTCGTTTGATTATACAAGGTACTTAATGTATGCTTGTTGAATTGAATTGAATTTATATCCCTTGTCATTGTGTCATTAAATTATAAGAAATCCAAAAGTATAAAATTTGACTGCTAAAATCAATCAAGAGATTTGTGCTGGTGTTATTTTTCTGGGTAAAACTTTCCACAAAAGCTCTAAGATTTCACAATAAATTTGTGTCTTCTGACTGTACTAACATGAACTGCAGAAAAATCTTAAGGCTTGGCTCCCATTACTGCATGAAATGCCATATTTAGCCTGGCACAGGTTTATAAAATGATTGGCTACAAGCAGGTAACAGTTCATCTGAGAGCATCGCTGTGAATCCAATGCTTGTAAGTGATGCAGGCTGCTCAGGAGGCTACAGATTTCAGTGATTTCAAAGAAATTAAATTTTTCCCCTCATCATTTTTTTCTCTGTAACTTCCTAAAACTGTAAATCCCCAAAAATGAAAAGAAAAAAAAACATAAAATATCCTCCCACCTTACCTAACCTTCTACTTAAGGCTAGTAAATAAATATCAAAAGTATTTGTCATGTTTCCTCCTTGGTTATTTGCTCAAATATATGAGCTGCCACTTTGAAATATCCTCTTGGTATCATAAATCCCAAACAATTCACTGACTTTGTTCAGAACATCTGGTAAGTAATGTTCTTTTCTCTGTCATGATGGTGGGGCCCAACCAATGCACTGACATGAATCATGTTAAAAGATAAATAAGGCATTATTTATTTAAGATTAGATTATAAGGCAAGTCAGATAGTTGGGAATAATGGGAAGTTCTTTTTTTTTAAATGCAGAGGCAGTAAGATCCCTGAAAAATCATTAAAATGTATTTTACATTGGAGAATTGAGAGGTCAAGCCATTAACTTTGTGAATTTGCAAAGGTTTCCCAGAAGCTTACTCAAATCCACTCTTCAGGCTATGTTAAACCTATTCAATTTATTATCATAATAGCATAAATGACCACTCGTGCAATAGAGAGTGACAAGATTTGTTAAAGACTGCTGGTGAAAACTCAGGGTCACTTTGAACAAAGGTAAACAGAAAATAGAACCAATCTTCAAACATGAGGGACTTAGTGAAGCTCTATTCTCACATAGGCATTCCATATAATTTTGATTTTGTAGACTACCTAATCTTATGTAATAATTTTTGTTAAAAATGCATAATGTCATAGGCTGTAAGGCATTTAAACAATATATGACTAAAGAAATCATGCTATTAACCAATGAGAAAATGACACTGAGTGCTTTTAAATATCCCTTAAGAAATTATTAAACTTTTACAATTTTTCTTTCTTTTTTCCAAAATATTTTGGACACAATGTGTTACTTCATGAGCATTGATTACTATACTTTCTTCTTTCTTCAAGAGAATATCCACTATGGGCAGAAGGAATCTCCAAATTGTAGAATTGTAGAGCTGAAAAAGATGGCAGTCCTATTGACATCTGAATAACAATCTCTTCTACAACACTGCCAACAAGGGGTTAGATATTGAGTAAATTGTAGAAGGGATTCTTTTCATTGATGGTTTTCAAACTTCAACTTCTGTATGTTTGCACCTAATTTGTTTTATTGGTCAACTATTTTTTAACCAGTACCTAATTGTACTGAGAATTATTACTTCATAGTATGACTTAAGATCTGATATTGATCTGACCATCACCATAACTTTTCAAGCAAACCTACTGTATAGTAATTACCTACTAGTCGATAAAAACATAGAGCCCAGCTACTGAGATAAGGACTCACTATTTGATAAACACTGCTGAGAAAACCGCACAACTTATGAATGAAATTGGATTTGGACCAGCATCTTATACCTTATATCAAGAAAAGCTCTAAGTGGATTTGTGACCTATATACAAAAGGTCACATCATACATAAATTTATGAAACATGGGAGAAAAAAGATATAAGGATAGAAGAAAATTTTATGAACAAACAGGGGATAGAGAAGATCACATAAGTTAAAATCGATAATTTTGATTGCATAAAGTTTAATAAAAGTTTTTGTACAAATAAATCCAATAAATCTAAGATTAAAAGAGAAACAAGTAACTGGGGGAAAATATTGTTATAGATAGTTTTTCTGGTAAAAATCTCATTTCTAGTAAGGATCTGATTCAGATTTATAAGAATAAGAACCATTCCTCAATTGAAAAATAGCCTAAGGATAAGAACGGGAAGTTCTCAAGGTCTCTCTATCCCCTATTTAAATCTAACCTTTCAGGGGGCAGAGCCAAGATGGCGGCTGGAAATCAGGGATTTGCGTGAGCTCACCTCCCCCCCCAGGTCACTCCAAACACCTATAAAAATGGCTTTGAACCAATTCTAGAACTGCAGAACCCACAAAATAGCAAAGGGAAGCAGGGCTCCAGCCCAGGACAGCCTGGATGGTCACTGGGTAAGGTCTATCCTGCACAGAGCTGGGAGTGGAGAGGAGTAGAGCCCAGCGTGGGTTGCACCTGGACCAACCAGACCAGAAGCTGGACAGAACAGGCCCCAGCACCCTGAATCAGTGACCTGTGGCAGTTACCAGACTTCTCAACCCACAAACACCAAAGACAACAGAGAAGGTTCGTGGGAAAAACTGCAGGGGACAGAGTAAAAG
>JAQQSZ010018561.1:0-10551 GCA_028646595.1 Phalanger gymnotis | reverse complement strand
CAATCCTCAGCCCAACATACCCTCCCACATACCCTCCTCTTGGCTTGGCCCCTTTACTCCTGCCCCTCTCCCCTTCCACGCCCCAGAGTCTCACCTTTCGCTGAGAGAGAGATATCCGACCCCTGTGCACTGCCATTGCCTAGAGACAAAGGAGGGAAATAAACAAGTCAGGGACATACATTCCAGAACCAGGGTATGAGAAGAGAAGGGCACACCAAGGAAGGCTACTGGGCTAAGCCTCTCCTCTGACTTCTCATTGCTCAGTTCCCGGAGATACCATGGGCTGACCCTTCTTCCTACCCTCCATGTCAACCGTTCACTTACCTGCAGCCTGAACATAATCACCTCCTTTTCCACCTGGAAAACAAAATCCACATTTCCAGTGAGGAATCCAGGAGAGGAGACCACACTAAGGTCTCACAAGTTCACTGGTTTGTCTTGGAGACAACAAATAACTGGGACTGCACCAACAGCCTCCACTCTAGTCCAGCCTCTAGATCCAAGGGGAAGAGAGAAAAGAGGCCCCCAAATGGCACTTCCCCACCTCCAGGCCCTGCATCCAGCCTTGGGAACCCAAGGCTGATCTACAGCCCCCAGCTGGGGAAACACCCAGGCCCTCTGGCAGACATCCCCATATTTATCTCTGATCTGAGTCTAAAGCAGATTCCCCACTCAGCCAGCCTGTTACACCCCTGCCAGGCATCCTCCAGAGAAATGGTTTCTATTTACAGATTTCATCTGGAGTCTTGGGGCCCGTCTAAGATTCCCTTAGATGGGAAAAAGAGGACTTGGGGGCAGAAAGACAAGCTGCTGGGTCAGGGGAAGCCCAAATCTCCCTGGTTCCTGCTAAGACCCCCCACCGAGTCCTGCCCACCTGAATTCTTCTTCTTCCAGATCCCAACTCCAGCAATGACTGCAATGAGGAGGAGGAGGAGACCAGCAGCCCCCACAACATACCAGGCAGATGAGGACTGTGGCTCTAAGATAGAAAAAGAAGTGAAAGGCCCTGATCCCTCTGGGCCTCAGGTCCCCCCTCCCCCCCAGCAATTCCACCTCCCTCTGGTCCTGTGTGGGCATGGCCTTTCCTCAGCCCCTCCTCACTGTCTTTACCCCATTTCAGGTAGAGGGGCTCAGACAGCCCCTCGTGCTGAACTCGACAGGTGTATTTGCCGTCCTGGCCAGGGGTTATCTGCACAGCTGCCCACTTCTGGAAGGTCCCGTCTCCTGCAGGCCTGGTCTCAATGAACTCTGTGTCCTGGAGCTGTTCCTCCCCATCTCTCAGCCACGTCAGCGAGATGTCTGAGGGGTAAAAGTCCTGGGCCCGACACCGCAGGGTCACCTCCCCCTGGGGGTCAGTGTGGTGGGTCACTCGGGCAGAGGGCGGGTCTGGAGGCAAAGGTGAGAAGCAATTACAGGCTCCCCTTTCCTCTCCCCTCCAGGGGCATGAGGACGGGTGGGGATGGGTGGGGGCAAGGGGTACACCCCCAATCTGCGCCCTGGGGCACAAGGGGTCCCTGTGGGGTGGGGAGCCTGGGGCTGAGGCTGGAGGTGGGGAGGAAGGGTTGCCATGGCCTTGAGTGCCCAGCACACTCAGGCAGGTGTGGAGGCAATAGTCAGAGGCATGTCCAGGCTCCCCTCCAGGATGTGTGGGGCCAAGGGAACACCCCACAATCCAGCCAGGGGTAGGAGGGGTCCCTGGGGGGGATGGGGAGCCCGGGGCTGAAGCTGCAGGGGAGGTGGAGTAGGGTAGAGGAAGGAGCCTTGATTGCCCAGCACACTCAGTCAGGTCTGGAGGCAAAGGTCAGAGGCATGTCCAGGCTCCCCTCCAGGGGCACAAGGACGGTTGAGGACAGGCGGAACACCTCACAAGCCAGCCCTGCGGTGCAAGGGGACCCTGGGGGTCGGAAGCCCGGGAATGAAGCTGCAGGGGAGGTGAAGGGCCTGCTGGGACCCTTGAGTGCAGAGTACACTGGGGCTGCCCAGAGGTACCTGTCCTCCCCAGGGTCTCCTTCCCCATCTCCAGGTACTTCTTCAGCCATGTCACGCACGTCTCCTCCAGATAGGTTTTATCTCTCTCCAAGCCGCTCCTGTCCGCCTCCCACATGAGCTTGGTGTTCACGGCCTGGGGCACCGCGGCAGTCCACGTGTAGGTGTCCGTGTCCAGAGCGATGTAGTCCTGCCCGTCGTACGCGTACTGGAAAAACCCGCGCTTGAAGGCGAGCTCGGGCGTCACCTCGCAGCTGTACATGCCCTGGTAGGTGTGGACCCCTGCCCGCCCCCGGCCCGGGTCAGCACGGCCGGACTGTGGCTGATCCTATGACCCCCCCCCCCACCTGGGATGACCCCGAGGTGCCCCCCCCCCCACCCCGTGTCCCCGGGAGAGCCGCGGGTGACCGTGGGCCGGCTCGGACCCGCCCCCTCCCCCCTGCCCCGGGCCCCGTCACGCACCGCCCGCACTCTGGTTGAAGTAGCGGCGCAGGGTCTCCAGGCTCACTCGGAAAACCTGTGCGCGCCTCCTGGCGTACCGCGTCTCCTCCTCCCAGTAGCCCAGGTCCTCCTGCCCCACCCGCTCAATCCACGCCGCCCGCGGCTCCACCCTCTGACTCGCGCCGTCGCCGTCGAAGCGCGCGAACTGCAGATCGTCCATGAAGCCCACGGCGAGGAACCACGGCTCCCCGAGATCGGGCCGGGTCAAGGCAGCAAGGAAATGCCTCAGGGAATGAGAGCCTGAGAGGTGGGGACCCGGGCCCGGGTCAGGGCAGGGACCGCGTAGACCCGACCCCGGAGGCCAAGCCGGGGTGTGACCCTTGACCTCGTGCCAAAGGGGTCGAAACACTTGACTCCGTCACGCCCAGAGAGTGACCCTTGAACCCCCACGCCTACACCCTTGCCTTCCTGGCGTAACCCTCGACTTCATCACGCCTAGGGAGTGACCCTTGACTCCGTCACGCCCGAGGGGACACCTGCGCAGAGATGCCGGCCCACCCCCGGCATCCCCGCCCCTCTGCCCCCGACAATGCCAGCGCTCCACACTGAGAGGTGATAAACAGCGCTTTGAAATCATTCAAACGCCTCCCCTGACCACGCAGACAGGTCTTAGGCCCGTTTACCTAGACCCTGCCCACTCCCAGCCCCGAGCTCAGGTTCGGTCCTGGACCCTCACACTCCTCACCCTCGGTCCCCCACCTTGTGTCCTCACCTGCCCCCAGCCCTACTCCACCCGCCCCACCCCCACCCCAGCCCCGCGATCTTCCTTGAAGCTCTTTAACAAAGCTGCTCCTGGTTCTCTGTCCTCACCCTCGGATACGGGGGGATAGCTCTGCTCCTTCTGATCGCCCCCAGGACTGTCGTCCCCATTCTCCCTTCTGGCATCCCTGCCTCAACGCCTCTCATCCTCACACCCAGCTACAATCCACTTACTCCCCGCCCAAACTAAGGGACCGTCACGAAGACACCCCCCACCAAAGCCCAGCTGAGGGGCTGAAGGGTCCCCGAGTCACACACTGGCTTGTTCAGGGCTTCTTCCTTTCAGCACCGCCCTGACCGCACCCGAGATGAAGGAGATGGATCCCAGGAAACCGCCGCGCCCCCCCCCATCCCGGGCTGGGGTCCGAGCTTTCTGTAGGAAACCCCATCCCACCCACTCTTCTACCACTGGATGCTGTGTCCAGTCGCCAGGCGGCCGTTTAATTCCGTTCTCTACTTACCTGCCCAGGTCTCCGGCATGACCAGGGTCCCCAACAAAAACAGAGCGATCACATAGCCTTCCATGGTGCCCAGGCAGAGAAGCCCAAGATCACCGAGACCAGTCTGCCCTTGGTATATAAAGGCACGAATGCCTCACTTCTGGTTGGCTTCACGGAGGCTCTATAGCCTCATGGAGCCAGTAGCAAACGGAAGACAAAAAACGTCATTAGTGACTGGGCAGAACGAGCACAGGTTAGAGACCAAAACTGAAACTGACACTGAGGAAATCCCTTTTTAGACCTTGGCTCTTTCTCTCTTATTCACAGAATACGTTCTCCCTCCCTTCGTCATCACTCTGGGAACACTTGGCTGTTGTGCTCCCGACTCGAATCAGAGGAGAAGGTCCCAGCCCTCAATCCTCTCCTTCTGGCTGAGGGCAATGCTGAGATAGTGAAGACGCCTCAGTATGGTATCGAATAGAACACTGAAATAGTGAAGCGCCCCCCGCCCCCAGCATGGGACAAGACCTTACCTCTCCTACCATCCACCCCCACCCTGCCCCTCTCCTATATTTTTAGAAACTGCTTTGCAGAGAAAGTAGAGGTAAAAAATTACATCGTGACAAACACCTGCAAGGTCCTTTTTATCTAGCTGTTACTTCCTTTTTGCTGAGTACCAGTCTCATCCCTGTCTTTTTGTTCTTTGTTCTCTGTTGCTGGAAAAAGATTCCGAGGTCAGAATGTGAGCTCCAAACCTAGTCAATGGGAAGAGGAGCCAGTGGGGGGAACTCTGCATTAGGATCTATATAATTTGCTTTGAGATGTTTGTAATACACACACACACACCCACCCACACACACACCCACACCCCTACCTGGCATCATCTTGGGCCATACTGGGATGTGTCCTCTCTCATAAGAAAGTAATAAACTCCTTTTTGCCTTTTCTCTATTTTTAATATGAGTAAGGGTCTCTGACCCACACATGGCCTTCCAACCTCCAGCCCTCCTCAGTGCGACCCTTGCCCTTCCTTAGAAGATGGGAAGAAAATGTCCCCACCTAAAACTGAGGGCGTCTGAAGACTCAAGAAATCTGCAGGCTCGTTTGTGGAGAGGTGCATTGCCACCTCCATTTTAATGACCTCCATCCAACCTCCCCAGGCCTTGTAGATAAGCAAGCAAGAAACCCAAGAATAGAGAGTAAATGAGAGTCCAGTAAATGGAATGTGGCATCAGAGTAGAAGACTTTGTCTCACCAAAAAAGGGGCAGGTATGTGGCACAGTGGATGGAGGCAAGGGCTGAGAGTCAGGAAGACCTGAGGTCCAACCCGGGCCTCAGACATTTACTAGCTATGTGACCCTGGCCAAATCACTTAACCCTGTTTTCTTCAGTTTCCTCATCTGAAAAATGAGAAGGAAATACCAAGCCACTCCAGTTTCTTTGATTTAAAAAAAAAAACCAAAAGGGGTCACAATGAGTCAGACACAACTCAAAGGCAACAAAAGGAAAGAGCTTTAATTATTAAAATGGGGAGGAGTACCATTTCAGCCTAAGGTGGGTTCTGAACTGCCTGAAATATGAAGGCCTGAATTCCTAGTAACCTTATTTTTTTTTTCGGAAATAAAGAACCTGGGTACATTTGATAGGATTTTGCCTCTTTCTTGTCTCATCACCCCAACTAGGAAACCATGAAACTTCAGATTTTGTGGCAAGCTTAAAATTACCCCTGGAAAGGATCTTAAGAGATAATCTTCATTTTGCAAATTAGGAAAACCGCCAATGTTGAGAGACTTTTCCCAGGTTATAAAGAGAGGAAGCAGCAAAACTGAGCTTTGCCCCCCCCCCCCCCATCCTCTCACTGCAGATTTAATCCTCTTTCCCCAACACAGGCAGGGCTAGAGACAGTCCTGAATGAGCCTCCTCTAGGGGAGGACACCTGGATCCTCCAGAACATGGTGGAGGCAGCACTGTGTGGAAAGGCAAGGAAAGAGCTGGATGATTCCATTCTTTATCATTTCCTGCTGCCAGACCCTTCAGACCAAGCCCTCTCCCATCTTTCTTCTTTTGATCCTGATGGACCTTAAAATAATCTCTCCTAAAAACCCAACCCTTGTCCCTTCCCATTGTGCTTCCTTCTCCACAGCACAGCTGTCTGGTGCACCAGTTTTCTAGGAAAAATATAGACAAGTCCTGAGATATTTCCATCCTTTCAGTGATACCTCCCTTGGAAAAGATTAGGATGCAGCCTCCTCAGCCCTTCTCTCTCTCAGTGGCTAACCCTGCTCTCTCTCAGAATCTTCCATGTTCTCTTCCCTCGCCTGCTCCCAGAATCCTCTAAGCAATGGTTCTGAAAGACCCTGCCTTGGTCAGGCCACAGCTGGAGGATTGTGTTCAGTCTGGGCACCACGGTTTAGAAAGAGTGTGGACACTGTGTCCAGAAAACAAGGACCAGAATTTTGGTGAGGGGACCAGACAACTTGCTATGGAGGATTGGAGGAAGGAATTGGGAGTGTTTGCCTAGAAGAAGAGAATATACTGAGGAGAGAACATGGTCGTCTTCAGGTATATGAAGGATTGTTTGGAAACAGACGAGTCCAAGAAGTCATGACTAGGACCTGAGGAAACATTGCAGAGAGGCTGATTTCACCTGAGGATTAGGTCTGTCTAGAAGTGCAATGGCCCTCCCCTGGAAGTCATGGCTTCCTCTGCCTTGGAGGTCCTCAGGCAGACACTCAATGATCATGTGGTTAAGATAGAGAAGGGATTGTTGTTCAGACAGGAGCTGGAGTGGATGCCTAAGATACCTGGGAGCTCTTAGCCTCTGATCTGAGTTACCAGCCCCAACCGTCAGCATCCATGCCTGCAAGTGAAAAGGCCATTTTCTCTCCCCAGTCATTCATATAGGAGAGAGAGAGAGGAGGAGAAAAAAACCGGGGACCCAAAGCAAACATATTCCTCTTGCTTAATACAAGTTTTATTGTGGTGTTAAGACTGCAGGTTTCAGAATACAGGGGGTGTGGAATTCAGTGACCTTAGCCGTGTTAACCAGAGGGAATCAGGAAGCCATTATGTAGGCCCAGGACACTAGAGATGGTGATGCCTAAAAGAAAGCACTAAGAAGCAGAGCCCAGCAAGTGCTGAGAGAGAAGGGGCTGGGGAGACACAGAGACAGAGAGGAGGGAGGGAGAGAGAGAGAGGGAGGTAGGAGAGAGATAGAAGGAGAGCTGGAAAAGGAGAGAAAGACAGAGACGGAGAGGGAGAGAGAGGAGGTGGGGAATGAGGGAGGAAGAGGAGGTGTGCACAGTGACACAGAGACAGGGAGAGAGCACCAAAGCCTTCCAACATGCAATGAAACAACTGGAAAACAACTGCTTGAGGAAGGAAGCCTGGGCTATTGATTGATTTGGCTCTAAGGAAAAGGACGGCAGGGACAGAGTGAAAAGCGAACCTAAAAGAGGCATCTTAGACCAGAGAGGCTGCTCTGCCAACTTCCAGCGGCTGTAGAGTAGCAGCAGAGGCTACTCTCTGGCGCCATCTACAGGGTTCAGGGGAGTGAAGGACCATGTTAAAGTGTTAAGAATTCTATGCTGTCCAGAAAAGAAAATGACCAATGCTGAGGGGCTGCACGGAGATAGGCCTGTTAGTGCCCTTTGGGCGAGGCTGTGAATTGGCCCAGTCCTTCTGGAAAGCAGTTTAGGACTGTGGCTCCAAAGTTATTATGTTATGTGTGCCCTTTTACCCAGCAGGGTCCTCTAGGTCTTGACCCCAAAGAATGCAAAGAAAGAGGCAAAGGTTTAATATATATGTGTGTGTATGTATATGTACGTATATATATGTAAGGTTTACACATACATATATGTATATATTACTTATAACACCTTTTTAGTGGCAAAGAACTGAAAACTAAAGCAGCATGTACCCGTTTCGGACTGGCTAAACACATCTTGGTGTGAATGATGATGATGGAGACGGTTTCAGAGAAACCAGGGAAACCTTGTATGAATCAATGCAGAGTGAAATGAACAGGACCAGGAGAACAATTTGTACAAGACAACATTATAAAAATAAACAATTTTGAAAACCTTACAAATTCCAATAAGCACAATGACTGACCCTGATTCCAGACGACCAACAATGGAGAATGCTACCCATGTCAGATGATGGACTAAAGACTCAGAATGAGACATATCTTTGGACATTTCCAATAGGGGAAATTTGTTTGCTTGACTTGTGTCTATTTATTACAGGGTCTTTGGTTGTCTTTTTATTTGGGGGTAAGGATGAGTGAGGGGAGGTGGAAGGGAAAAAACAAATTCTTAATAATTGAAATGTTTTATTTTGAATTCTTAATTAAAAAGATAATTGGAATAAAATTTAATTTTTAAAAGACAAAATCTATCACTAACTAAGAAAGGGATTACAAGAACTGGTGCACCATGGTCTTGTGAGGTACAAGAATCTCAGAATGTAAAGAAAGAGACTCTGGGAGGCTGTATGTAGCTGACTATATAGTTGAGCTTTAACAAAAAAGGAGATATACAGAGCTCAAGAGCACTGAAGACCTTATCCATCTTGAGAGAGAGAAACACATGATATCTTCCTAAGGCCAGCAGCCAAAGACAGAAAGAACCAATAAGATATGAAGGATAGCTACATTCCCGGGGCACCTCTACCCCTGTCTGTCCTCCCTGGGCCACCAGTGAGCATTTCACTCACTCCTCTGCATGTCTGGGCCAAATGCTACTGCTGGCATTTTGCTCTACCTGGGAAGCTCTCCAGTCTTTACCAGTGGAAAGAATTAGAAGGACATTATCCCATAGAAACAATGCAGACTTGTAAACAGCTTACTTTGGCGGGGAGGCAGGGAAGAAAGCAATTGGGGTTAAGTGTTTGACTTGCTTAGGGTCACACAGCTAGTACGTGTCAAATGTCTGAGGCTGGATTTGAACTCAGGTTCTCCTGACTCCAGGATTGGTGCTGTGTCCACTGTGCCACCTACCTGCCCCAAACAGCTCACTTTTAAGTAAGCTTAAAGGACTGTATCAGCAAGGTAATAATCGCAAAATTGATGATAATTGCAAATATGCCTATGTAGTTCTGTATTGTAAAATATAAGAGACTCACCATATAGAAGGTAGAAGTAAGCCATTTGTTCAGTCACCAGAGAACCAGATCCCCAAACCAATAAGTCCAATCTATCATAGCAGCAAAGAAATTAATATACATTATCACAGCAGAGAATGACTCCACCTCAAAACCATCCCCACCCCCTGCTGGGGCCTTGCTACCAACAAACACTCCCAACACGGCTTGGACTTGTTTGCTCTCTCCCTCAGCTCTAACCACTCTAAGCGTTTCCTGCTCCACCCTTCCAGTGCCTCTCATTTGGCAAGCTCCTCCCACCACATGCATGTGACTTAGGCTTCTTGTGACATAAGCAGGTCACATGGGCCTATTAATGGGTGGGAAAAATCTTCAAATTTAAATTATCATTACAAGGACCTACACTAATTCTTAGATGCTTTGCTCCTTGATCTGTCCTCATAATCTGTCACTTTTGACTGCCTTGTATTTCTTTGGATCTTTATCCATTTCACAGTGATATTATTCTGCTTTCCTCGTTCCTCCTGCCAGGATGCTCTCCAGCAAAATCAGTCTACTTGGCATCAATCATACTGTATTTATAATTACAACTCATTTTTCTACCTTAGTTGCTAAATGACTTAGTTTCCTCATTTTCACACATTTCTCAGTTGTTACTGGGACTCAACGACTACCTTATTCAAAGAATCCATCACAATGGCTCTGGAGGAGAAAGTGAGGCTGATGACCTTGCACGGCCCTCCCTCACTCAAAGTAAACTGTGAGTCATGGCATCATTTCCCTGATGTCATGGTCCTCTTCAAGAATGTGTAAAGTATATAGATAAAAGAGATATACAGAGTAGATGAAAAATAATCTCAGTGAGAATGTACTAGCAGCAGGAGGAACTGGGAAAATCTTCATTGCAGGAGGTGGCATTTGAGACTTCCTTAAGGAAGCCTTGAAAGCTAAGAGGCAAAGAACTGCAGAACCCTCAAAATAGCAGAGGGAAGCACTGTTCTAGTCCAGGACAGCCTGGATGGTCTCTGGGTAAGATCTATCCCGCATGGAGCTGGGAGAGGCTCAGAGCAGAGCAGAGCACAGCGTGGGCTGCGCCAGGGCCAACTAGACCACGAGCCAGGCGGAGCAGGCCCTAGCGCCCTGAATCAGTGAGCTGCAGCAGTTACCAGATTTCTCAACCCACAAACACCAAAGACAACAGAGAAGGTTAGTAGGAAAAGCTGCTGGGGACAGGGTGATAGAGTTCTCGGTTCATCCACCGCCACAGGGGCAGCAGAGGTGGGGAAACTACAGAACTATAGCTGCAGTTTCTTCAGACCCCAGGCCCACCTGGTGGGAGGAATTAAGCGGCAGATCAGAGCAGGAGTGCAGAGCCTGTATAAGATCTGAGTCCAGTCCTGGTTGGGGGTTCTTGGGGAAGGAGGAGTGCTGGTGTGGCAGAGCTGGCTGTAATAGCTCTGAAAACAACACATCCCCTCAAGCTTGGAACAAAGTACTCTTTACTCTACAAGCAGTCATACCCCAACAAAAAACTCAATTCAAGTAAGTTGGCTGGGAATATGGCCAGGCAGTGAAAACGCACCCAGATTCAATCTCAGACTTTGGAATCTTTCTTTGGTGACAAAGAAGACCAAAACATACAGTCAGAAGAAGTCAACAAAGTCAAAGAGCTTACATCAAAAGCCTCCAAGAAAAACATGAACTAGTCTCAGGCCATGGAAGAGCTCAAAAAGGATTTGGAAAAGCAAGTTAGAGAAGTAGA
>JAQQSZ010018560.1:0-10551 GCA_028646595.1 Phalanger gymnotis | reverse complement strand
GGAACAGGGCAACCAGAGTGTACGCCATCTTGGAGTGGGGGGGGAGGAAATGGGGAGAAAATTGGTAATTCAAACGCCTGTGAAAATCAATGCTGAAAACCAAACATGTCAAAAATAAATTAAAAAAAAAATTTTAGAAATAAAAAAAAAGAAAGTTGTAAAAAGAAAATTAACAACTTCTTTAAAAAGGAACAAATATATAATGAAAAAAAATTCCTTAAAAATTAGAATTGACCAAATGGAAGCTAATGACTTTATGAGACATCAAAAAACAATAAAAACAAACTCAAGGGACTGAAAAATAGAAGAAAATGGAAATATTTCATAGGAAAAATAATTGAGATGGAAAATAGATCAAGGAGAGATAATTGTATTATCTGAATGTTATGATTTTTTAAAAAAATTTTGAGGTTTTCAAAAAATTATAAAAGAAAACTACCCAGATATCTTAGAACCAGAGGACAAATTAGAAATTGAAAAAACTCACTGATCATGTCCTTACAGAAACCTCAAAATGAAAACTTCCAGGAATAGTATAGCCAAAATCCAGAACTCTCAGGTCAAAGAGAAAATACTACAAATAGCAGTACAGAAAGAGTTCAAGTACAATGGAACTATAGTCAAGATCAAACAAGATTTAGTAGTTACTACTATATAGAAATGGAAGATTTAGAATATATTCTGGAAGGAAAAAGATCTAGGATTATAGCCAAGAATAATCTCTCCAGGAGGGCAATGGATATTTAATGAAATGCAGGACTTACAAGCATTCATGATGAAAAGACTAAAGCTAAATAGAAAATTTTCCATTCAAACACAGGACTTAAGAAAACAACCAATAATTTCATTAAAGATAATGGCAACAATGAATCTGTGTGGTATAGCCAAAACAATACTTAGGGGCAAATGTATACCTCTAAACAATTACATAAATAGTAGAGAGAAAGGTAAATCAATGAATTGGACATGAAACTTAAGAAACTAAAAAAGCAAATTTTAAATCTTCAATTAAACACCAAAATTGAAATCCTAAAAGTAAAGGAGGGATTAATAAAATTGAAAGGAAAAAATTGAACTAATAAATAAAACTACAAGCTAGTCTTATGGGGAAAAAACTAATAAACTATTGACTAATTTTACTTTTTTAAAGAAATAAAACCCAATTATTAGTATCAGAAATGAAAAAGTGAAGTCACAACCAATAAAGACAAAATGAAAGCAAATATTAGGAGTTATTTTGCCCAATTATATTCCAATAAAAGTGTTCATCTAAATAAAATGGATGAATAGTTACAAAAATAAAAATTGCCCAGAATAACAGAACACAAAATAGAATGTTTAAATAACATTATCAGAAAAAATTGAACAACCTGTAAATTATCTTACTAAGAAAAAAAGGACCAGATGGATTTACAAACAAATGCTAAAAAAAAAACTAAGAAAAATTAATTACAATACTACATAAATTTTGAAAAAAAAATGGAAAAAGGAGTCTTACCAAAGTCTTTCCATGGCACAAATACTGTCCTGATACCTAAACCAAGGAGAATCAAATAGAGAAAGAAAAGTATAAACCAATTTCCCCAATGAATATTGATGCAAAAATTTTAAATAAGATACTAACAAGAAAATTATAGCAATATATTACAAAAATCATACATTATGACCAGGCTGGATTTATACTAGCAATGCAGGGCTGGTTCAATATTAGGAAAACTAAGAGAATAATTGACCATATGGAAAATAAACAAAAAATCACAGTATTATTTCAATAAGTGCAGAAAAGTCTCTTGACAAAATACAATATCCTAAGACACCAACTAAGAAGCACAGGAATCGACATGGAATTTTCCTTAAAATGTTAAGTAGTATCTACCTACAACCAATCTGTAATGAGGATAAGCTATATGCCTACATGTTCAAAAATATTTATCGCAGCTCTTTTTGTGATGGCAAGGAATTGGAAACTGAGGATGCCCATCAATTGGAGAATGACTGAACAGAGTATGATATATGAATGTGGTGGAATACTATTGTATATGATGAAGAGGGTGGCTTCGGAAAAAACCTGTAAGACCTGATGCAAAATGATCAGAACCAGAACAATCTATACAATAATGGCAGTATTGTAAAAATAATCCACTTCGAAAGGTTTAGTACCTCTGATCAATACAACGACCCACAACAATTCCAAAGAACTCATGATTACGTATGCTGTCAACTTCCAGATACAAAACCGACAAATGTAGAATACAGATTGAAGCATATATTTTTCCTTTTTTCCTTTTTCTTGTTGTTGGTTTCTTTTCTGTTTATTAGTTTTTTGGAACATGGCTAGTGCAGAAATTTTTCTCCATACATATTGGTAATAGGTTTTGTTTTTCTTGCCTTCTCATTGGTTGGGGAGGGAGAAAAAGGAGAGGGAGAATAGGGGACTGAAAAAAAAGTTTTTGTGCTTTAAAAATAAAGGAAAAATAATTGAAAGAAATGTTAATTTTCAGTTAGAGATTAGTGAAAATAAAGATGCATTTTTTTTCTCCATCCAAGTTTCCAGATCCCCTGAAATCTATCTAAAGACTTTTCAGCAGAATCTCTAGATTGCTTTTTCCAGTCTTCCTTAATCTCAGTGCCTTCTCTCTGAGACTACTCCCAATTTCTCCAGTATATATCTTGTTCGTATGTAGTTTTTTGTATATTGTCTGCCCCCATTAGACTGTGAGCTCCTTCAGAGGAGGAACTATCTTTTGCATGCTTAGCACACATAGTAGGCACTTAATAAATGCTAGTTCACCTACTCACTGACTAAAGGTAAATATAAATATGTATAGCCATAGAGTTGAAAGCACCTTCTCTCCCAGCCATCAGTAAAAAAAAAAACGAGTTTTGGAGGTGGCCTTCACCACCTTTCTGTAGTTTGTCTCATAAAATTGTAGGGTTTGGGCTGGAAGGAAACTTCCAGGGTCCCTGCCCAAGACTTCTTGGGCAATACCAGCCTTGGGGCTTGCCTTGTACATAACCACCAGAGGAACAGTAAGGAGGAGGAGACCGTGACATCCTCTGATATTATATAGTGAGTCATTCATATAGTGCAGATCTCATGAGCTGATAAATGTTTGTTCAGTAGCTTCAAAGTGGTACTTGCCTTACTGTGGGTGGGTTGGCAGAGGGAGGCTAAACCACTGAATGCCACAACAATTCTAGGAAGGACTATGCATTGCTTACTGTAGAAGAGAGAAATGCACCAGAATGTCAAAGTGTCGCTTTAATGGCACCCCAATTTCTTTTTCTTTTAAGAGAAAATGACTGTGAGTAATGCATCTTTAGCATCTCCTTATTTGCTTTGAGTCTGTTGAGTGCCTCATGCGTTTTCTCTTTTATGAGCTCCTCCAGGTTCTTTGTTTCTTCTTCATTTTCTGTTGGGTAAAATAAAGGCCAGACCCTTCCAATATGCATTTGTTGACTTTAATATTTAGATGGTAGTGGAAGATCCCTTTCATATCTTTGGAAACCTAACAACTAGCTGTAATTGGAGATTTTCCCAGAGAAAATTCTGAGTGGGAGGAAAAACAAGGCAAAAAGAGATAAAATAACTTTGCTAAGTCACCACCACCACCATACACACACACGCACACACACACACACACACACACACACACACACACACACATCCAGACCTGTTGCATTTGTGAGGCCCTTGGAGGGGCCCTAAGTGATAGGTTATAAGAATGAAGGATTTTAGTCGAAGTCTAGGAAACATAATTGCTCCATATTTGAGTCTGGAACTAAGAAGTGGGTGTGCGTACATAACATATCATATTCTAAATGCCATCCCTTGGTGGTTTTGGACCATCCACGTCAATCAGAGTCGAATGTGGGTAACACATGTCGGCACTGCAACCAGTCAGGGAACCTTCCCAGCAAGCATGAAATGCACCCTATTCCCATCACTGAAACAGTATTAAGGCCTTCACGCCGGCTGAGGCCTTTGTTGTCTTCAGGCAAGAGGGGAGGAGGAGGAGGAGGAAGAGGAAGGAGTCATGGGAGACAAGGTGGTACAGTGGGAAGAACTCTGGCCTACATGACGGGAGACTCCTCTTCTATTTCCAGCCACTAATGATGACATCAGCCAAGTCATTTTACTTCTTGGGGAATCAGGTTTCATGTTTGCAAAATGAGAACGTTAGGATAGCTAATAATAACATGTTACTTTAAGATTCATAGGGTGCTTTACAGTTGATCCTCGCTACCCTATGAAGCAGGTGCTATTATTATCCCAGTTTTACAGATGAGGAGACTGAGGCTGAGGAAAGTGCCAACTAAAAGCCAGACTTCTACAGGAAGACTTCCCCAACCCCTCTCCATTCTAGTGCCTTCCTTCTGTTAATTGTGACATCCTATTTATCCTGTATATCACTTGCTTTGTATATATTTATTTGCATGTTGTCTCTCTCATTAGACTATAAGCCCCTTGAAGGCAGGTATTGTCTTTTGTCTCTTTTTGTATTCCCGGTGCTTAGCACAGTGCCTGGCACATAGAAGGATAAATGTTTATCGATTGACTGATTAAAGTGAGGTCACTTGCCTAGGATCTTGTAGCTAGTATGTGTCTGAGTTAGGATTTTCACCTTATCCTTGATTAATTGATTGATCATGGGGTTAGGGACCTGGGTTTTCACTGATATAGTCAATCAATCAATCAGAAGGCTGGCTTGATCCCAACACCAATGCTCTAAACTGCTCCCATGCACAGGGTGATCTCCAAGGGCCCTTCCAGCTCTAATATTCTCTTCCATCTAACTAACCAGACAGCCGGACAGCCAGCCTTATCAAATGCTACCTGTCAGACAGATTTCCAAGCTGCCTTCTATGTGTATGTTTTCCCTATCTATGAGAGAAAAATAGATAATGGCAATAATAATAACAAGCATTTATATAGCGCTAACCATGTGCCACGCACTGTGCCAAGCGCTTTACAATCATTGTCTCATTTGGTCCTGACAACAACCCTGGAAAGTTGGTGCTATCGTTATGTCCATTTTACAAATGGGTAAAGTGAGGCAGAGTCTTGCTTTGTTTTTTTAAAGTGACTTGCCCAAAGTCACACAGATGGCTAGGTTGCATCTGAGGTTAGATTTGAGTTCGGGTGTCCCTGACTCCAGGCACAGCACTCTATGCGCTGTCCTAGATGAGGGAGCAATAGATAGTACCAGTTTGCCTACTCAGGAAAGGATTATTATATTGATGCTCACTCACTTAGACTAAGAGTAAGTCACCTCTAGGTGCTAAAGTTGGATCTCCTTATACAAAGGAGGAGGCAGCATGACTTGGCTCTGGGTTCAGAACCCTAACCTTCCCCCCACTTGCTCACAATAGTTAGTGTTATCTTGGATTCCACACAATCCCATCACTTTTTACTTGTAAGTTCTCTTCATTTTTACCAGCAGTCACTAGAAGCGTTCAAGCCATACTCCATTCTCCATGGCTCTCAGTTGCTTTGGTTCCTCGTGTATACATGGTTGACAAACTATGACATGCCCCTCAGTGCTTTGTGAATGATCCTAGGGTCAGAAACAGAAACTGGGTTTGCCGATATAATCAATGAATAAACATTTATTAAGTGCCTACTGTGTGCCAGGCACTGTGCTGAGAGCTGGGGAATACAAAAAGAGGCAAAAAACAGCCACTGCCCTCAAGGAACTTACAATCCAACGGAATTCCTCAGTAAGTAAGCTCCCTCTACCAAGGCAGGCCAGCAGGTGCTGAAAAGAGACGTGACTTGTCTAGGGTTGCAGGCAATGTGTGTCAAGGTATGATTTGAGCCCATGACTATAATGCTATCTCTGTCCACTGTATCTCTTATAAATGATCGTTTTCTAAGCCAAACTACTCTTGTAATTCACAGAGTATGTCAAAGTAAAGTTTGCCTATCTGTTTATCAAAATAAGGAGCTAATGGGGGGGAGGGGAGAAAATAACATGGAAAGGGATAGGGAGGAAGGCACCTTTTAGCAATATGTCCTCTTCCTCCGCCCCAAATGGAAAGTGAATTAATTTGTAGAATACTATGGACTGGGATTCCCTGTGTGATCCCAGCACTCCTATCTGTGGGCCAGCCATGAGGCTTCAGAGGAAAGAGAGATGAACAAGGTCCCCTTTTTTCCCCCTACTAACCCTCGCTCAGCTCCCTGGGCTCACTCTTCGGCCTTTCCTTCACACCCTTTTGTTACTCTGATTATTAAAATCTCATCTTTCCTCATCAAATGCTTTTACTCCTCCAATTTGTCCTTTGTAAATTATTTGTCCCACTATTAGTATGTGTTCTCTCTCACTATCACTGCCATACTGACTATAGTTGTACTTACGGGCCCAAAGAAAATGGGGAAATGTAATCTGTTTTGATATTTCCTTCCTCCTTCCTTCTATAGGATTTAGGCAAATCCTCAGTTTGCCCAAACTGTCCAGACCAAGCATGTAAGACCCAAGTCCATAAGGTTTTCTGGTACATTCAGGATGGCCCTTAAAAAAATCCCAATGGAAATGGTCAGGCAGGATCCCAGGTATGATCTACAGAATTTTTCCTAGGATCTCTATATGCAAAAGGCTATTTCCTTCTAATGCTCAGACAAAACAGCCCTGGACTTTCAACTGACAGCATAGTCCTTATCAGTCATGTTTTCTATCTGCCTGTATTTGCATCAGGCTATAGATTAAAAGTCATATGAAATGAACCTTTATCTGAAGGACTGCAGCTGTTTTTTGTCAAAAATCAGATGACTTTATAACTTTAATCTTGCAACTGGGGCAGTTGGGCCAGGACTTTTAATGACTCATTGTAGACAGAATAAAGTCTGTCTCTGAGAAAGGAGGAGGTGGGGGGACCATTAATCTATTTCTAAATAAACAGAGAGTTGTAATGGCTCTTTAATCTGAAGAGGGGAGATCCTGAGCTGGAATGAGGCACCTAAATACCCGCCAAGTTCTGTGAAGAGTGAATAGTGCCTGGATAATAATTTATTGTGGGATCACTTTCCCTGTGATCCCCAAGGAGACTTTCTCAGTATCTCTAGCATTTAAAGAGGATTTTAAGAAAAAGTAACTGTTAAAACTGTGAGTGAAAGAGCAGTCATTTGGTACCTTCCCGTGATGTTTTTATTTTATAAAGCCCACTTCAAAAGTTTGTGGTGGCTGCTTCTCCAGATTTTCCTCTCTTAGTTGCCTTGTCTTTTATGACATTCATGAGCTGGAAGGAAAATATACAATGTGAAAGCCAGTGACACACAGGGGTTCTTCTCTCCTACTCCCTAGTCTAGCCCATGCTGAGAAGAAGGGAAAGGGAAATTTATGAAGAACCACAAGTGTTAGAGCCCAGATGTTGAGCAGTATAATTATCAGAAATAGCTGTTAAATTCAAGCCCAAATAACAGATAAAATTATAATAGCTAACATGTATATAGCGCTTACTATGTGCCAACCATGGTGCTAAGTGCTTTCAATTATTATCTTGTTTGGTCCTCACAACAACCCTCAGAGGTAGGTGCTATCGTTATCCCCATTTCACAGATGAGGAAACTGAAGTAAACAGGTTACGTGACATAGCCCAGGATCACACAGGTAGTAAGTATCTGAGGCTGGATTCGAGCTCAGGTCTTCCTGACCCCAGGCCCAATCCTTTATCCACTGTGCCGCCTAACTGCCTGCCTAGCTGTTGTCCTTAGACTGAATTGGAGTCTGAGGATACCTACATTTGG
This sequence comes from Phalanger gymnotis, assembly GCA_028646595.1. Lineage (NCBI taxonomy): Eukaryota > Metazoa > Chordata > Mammalia > Diprotodontia > Phalangeridae > Phalanger > Phalanger gymnotis. Next base: position 2,804 of record JAQQSZ010018560.1, on the reverse strand, counting down.
TACTAATTGGTACTAATTTTAGTACCACCTGGGTCTTGCAGCAGATAGAGCACTCAGAGTGGAGGCAGCTCATTTTACAGATGAGGTAACTGAGGCAAACAGGTGTAAATGAAGTAGTGGGAAAAAATAAAATCCTATTTCAAAAGAAAAAATGAAATGTGAAACATGTCAGAAGTTAACCTAAAGGTCAGAAATCACCAGTAAAAATTCAGGGTTTGTGTACAAACCTTTTCCCCAAAAAAAGTGTATTTCCAGGCAAGAATTACTTAATCTTCACAAGATAGACAGTAAAGCAGTTTCAGCCTTAATTTCACATTCAAGGGAGCAAAAGGAAAGCACCTTTTTTCTTCCTCATGCATCTGGCAGAATTGTCCTTGATTCCTTGGGACAAATCTGAGCTTCTTCCTCTCCTCCCACAACCACTCCCTTAAGTCTAGTAGACAATGCATGGTTTCTTCAGGCAGATAGGTTGCAGTTAGATCTAACTATTGTCGCTAAAGTCACTGCTGTGCAGTACTAAGTTAAACTGGAGATGGCCCACAGTCAGGTTCCTGACCACTGGACCCAAAAATCCTTGGAGAAATAAGCCAGGAAAATTGTGCTCTGAGGGATTTTCATGGGACCAAATGCTAAGTGATACAATTAAGAATTTTAGAATTAATGTTTTTAGAGTTTTAGAATTAATGTTCAGAGATACAAGCTAGAATTTGTTGAGAAAAGAGCTGGGTAAGAGAAGTGGTAGAAAAGATTTAAGTTACCAATAATGGGAGGAGGCACTTGAGTTGGACGCTGATGTGACCAGTAATATGATGACAGGAAAGCATTTTGTTGTTGTTGTATATCAGAAAACAGTTTTTGGGTGCAATGACTTCGTAACTGTATACTGGGTATCTTTGTTTTTCCTCTATCAGAAATAACCATTTTAACCTCTCATTGCCTTCAGGCAACTCTCTAAGATTTGTAAATTGAAGAATAATTGTTGATATATGCTTTGGTTGAAAGCCTTGTTTCACCAGGAGTTCCTAACATGAATGAAACTATTGTTTCAGCTTCCTCCTCTCCCAACTCACTTTAAAAAAAAAAAAAAAGGGAAGTACAGTGGGAAGAACATTTGTTCTGGGCTCACAAGACCTAACAATATGACCTTGGGCAAGACATTTACAATCTCTGGGTCTCAGTTTCCTCATCTGTAAAATGAAAAGCTTGAATTAATGATTTTATATAGATACACATATATTTATACGCACATACAAACATATATGTATACGTATATGTACATATATGTGTGTCCATACACATATAGATTATTATATATGCACATGTATTACATGTAAATAACATAAGGCATCAATTTTATTCAATCGCTTCCCTGGGTTGCCCTTGGTCAAACGTGTTATGAGTTGGTTCCTCGGCTTTTCAGTCCTAAGAATGGATGACTGGCTCTTTGTTCCTTTTCTCTCCCAATAGAGAGAACAACTTATACATTAACAATAACATTGTGAAGATAAACAATTTTCAAATATTTGAGGATTTTGATCAATGAAATGATTGACCATGATTCCAGCAGACCAGTGTCGAACCATGTTTGTTACCCATCTCTTTATACAGATAGGCTTAAGATGCAAAATATGACACATTTTGGGACATGACCAATTTGTGATTCTTTTAACTTGACTATTTATTAGAATGATTTTGTCTTTCTCTTTCTTCCTTCCTTCCTTCCTTCCTTCCTTCCTTCCTTCCTTCCTTCCTTCCTTTCTTTCTTTCTTTCTTTCTTTCTTTCTTTCTTTCTTCCTTTCTTCCTTTCTTCCTTTCTTTCTTTTTCTTTCTTTCTCTCTTTCTTCCTTTCTTTCTGTCTGTCTGTCTGTCTTTCTCTTTAGTTAGAGGAGGAAATGTGGGAAAGAGGTTTTTTATTAATTAAAAATTGAGCTAATTTTTTAAAATTATAAAAAAATCCACATATACTTATGAAATCTGGACATCTCACTAGGCTATAAAATGTTCATCTCCAGCATACATAGGGAATTCTTTTTAACTTCCAGGGGATCTGGATTTGACCTCATTGAGGAAATGCCAAATTCTGATAAACATGCTGATATGCTGAAAAGCAGGATTGTTCCAGAATTAGAGAAATTCCCAGCTGAAGATGGAATATTGCAATACAATCTTGTGCCATGGCACATGTCAAGAGTGGTTAAAAAATTTATCCAAAAGATAAATATGCTTCAGTGGTCTGGGAATGCACCTGATTTAAACTCCATTAAAAACCTATGAACTATACGTAATTAAGGTTAAATTTGGATTGTACTTTTAATAGACAAAGTGAAGTTGTTCCATAATGTGAATTAAACACTGTTAAAATCTTGTGAACACGGGGGCGGAGCCAAGATGGCGGCTGGGAAGCAGTGACTGGCATGAGTTCCCCACCAAGTCCCTCCAAAAACCTATAAAAAAAATGGCTCTGAACCAAATCTAGAGCTGCAGAACCCACAAAGTGGCAGAGGGAAGCAGGGCTCCAGCCCAGGACAGCCTGGATGGTCTCTGGGTAAGGTCTGTCCCACATGGAGCTCCCAGCCCCCAGCTGAGGGGAGCGGAGCTGAGCCCAGCGCCTGGCATGAACAGACCAGACGCGGACCTACCAGACCAGGAGACAAGCGGAGAGTGCCTTAACATCCTGAAGTACTGAGCTGTGGCATCCACCAGACCTCTCAACCTACAAAGAGCAAAGACATCAGAGAAGGTTAGTGGGAAAAGCTGCGGGACTGAGTTTGCAGTTCGGCCACCGCCCCTGGGGCAGCGGAGGT
>JAQQSZ010018559.1:0-10551 GCA_028646595.1 Phalanger gymnotis | reverse complement strand
CAATGCTGAAAACTAAACATATTAAAAATAAATTTAAAAAAAAATAAAAAATAAATAAATAATGAAAAGGAAAAAAAAATGTATCTGAGTTGAAAACCACACTGATTCATATTTCTGACTCATTGCTTGCCACTTTTTTCTCCTTTAACTTAACTTTTAAGAATAAGTGATATTGAGTCTCATAAGATCTGTTTATAACTTAAACTGTTAAATGCAATAGCAAGCCAAAGATGTTTGCTTTATATTTCTATTTATTTATTTTGGTAATCCTGTTACCTATTAATTGGCCAATAGGCACTGAACAAAGCCTGGTATGTAATGTGCAGCTGCTCAAAACCTCTTACTTTAAGTTAAGACAAAGGGTCCTAACACGGCTCTTTTTTCAGTGCCTTCTCCAGGGTATTTGTAAGGAGCTGGGGTGCACTGGGTATCAGAGGATATATTAGAAAAGAACATTTGTGAGGTGTGGGCTACTAAGCTCCTCAGTCTTCAGGTGGAGTTATCCCCCCTTTAGAGACCTCCAACCCAGCAAAGAATGAAGACAACAGGGCCCATGTAGATTTCCTCTACCCAGATGTCAAAGCGACATAATGAAAGGACAGGTGTGACCATATCTCTTCCTTGCCCAATGAATTCAAGTGACTCCCTGTTACTTCTTGGCTCAAACACAAGCTTCTCTGTCTCTGTTTTACTTTTAAAGTCCTTCACAACTTAGCACTGTACAATCCAACCAAATTGATCTTTTTTATTGCACACACACCACATTTCATCTTCCATGTTTGTGTCTTTGAACAGGGTGAGCCCCATACAAGGAATTTATTCTCTCCTCAGCATCTGGTATCAGATTTCCTAGTTTTCTTCAAAGCTCATCTCAGACACCACGTTCTGCATGGGCTTTCTCGACCCCTTAATTATAGTGTCCATCTCAGAAATTAACTTGTGTTTTATCTATCTATCTATCTATCTATCTATCTATCTATCTATCTTTTTTCTCTCCATCTATAGCTCTCTCTCCATTTCTCTCCATGTACATAGATACATACATATACACATACATATATAATTACATACATATACGTGTATATGTGTGTATATACATACATACATACATATATATTTATATATGTATATATATATATATGATTAGACAGCCCTCAAGGATTCTATCTTCCTATTAATAGACAGATTCCTTACAGATCACCTATTTATAATCTTTGTATCTCTAGTACCTAGCATAATGCTTGGAATATGTTTCAACAATATGGCTAGCAGCTACTGTGGCTTGTAAAACCAACAACAACACACAGAATGCTGCAAGCCCAGGTTCTTTTGATCTGCTTTACTAAGGAAAGTAATGTTAAGGGGTTAATATCAAATATCATTCGCTTAGTTCAGGGGAAAAATCCAGCACCCTGAACTTCAGAGCAAATACAAACAAATTACAAACATATTTATAAATAGACCAAATACAATTCATAGTTACTAAGGAACCATCAACATCTGAGTTCAGCCAAGAGTTGGACAAAGGTTGGCCCAGAGTCATGTGCACCACTCTTGCTGTGGCTCAGAGCTCTGAAGAAAAAAAAAAGCCAACCCCTGGTTTTATATATATTGTTCAGGGTCAAAGGTGAGTCACACACACACACAGACATGTGACTCACCCACGTGACCTAAAATCATCATAAAAATTCGACTTAAACCCACATGGTCTAAAAGCCTCTGATGTCACAAACATGTCACTCAAACCCATGTAAACTAGGCTTTCCCTTGAGGCAAGGAGGTCATCAAAGACTACTAATTTAATCAAGGAAGGAAGGCCAAACTCTTCAAGGGCACTTGGTTGAATAAGTGCTAAGAGCCCATCTTGATTCCTAATACAGCATACTTTAGGTACTTAATACATACTTGTTGGTTGATTAAGGGAGGTACCATGGTACATTGAAAAAGAACAGTGGCTTTTTAGTCAGAGAACCTGGGTTCAAATTCCACTTCTGACTCTGATTACCATTGTGATCTTGGGCAAGTCATATAACTTATGTGGGCCTCAGTTTCCTCATCTGTAAAATGTAAGTTTTGGACTAATTGTCTTTTGAGGTCCTTTTCAGCTCCAGATCTATGATCCTAGATTGATTACTTCCTGGAAGGTCTTGAAGGAACGGGTGGGAGAAGAATCTGAGAATAGTTTATTACCCTCCCCCCAAGCAAGAGGCCTCTCGTTTATCTTTGTAAAATTGCCCTTTGCCCTTATCTTTGCCTTTGGTCTTTCCAGATAAGCTTTGTCATTCAAGCTCTAAATCATCTGCTGATTGCTTCCTAACCTTTCTCTAAGTCCTCATTGTCCTGTTTTTAATTAAATAGGGCCTAGGCCTGCTTCTACTACTCTAACAAGTTACCATTGGTTACATGAACATCTACTTTATGGTAGGAATTTGTTTCTGTTCCTTTTTGTCTTTGTAACCCTGGCACTGACTATAGTGACTGGCACAAAGAAGGCACTTAAAATTGATGTTGGCAACTGGGATTTTGAGAGTTCAACCACTTAAGCATACATTTTCTTATATAGATACACGTTTTATATTTTGAGCAAAAATGCCATATTCCCCCATAAAAGCCCTCCTTGAGGTCGGAAACCACATCTTATACTTGTTAAATATTCCCATCCCATTGGAATCTAAACACACAAGAAAGAGTCAATGAATATATGTTGGCATTGGTACACCTATTCAATAAAAAGTAAAGTCTTTTGCTCTCCTGAAAAAAAAAAAGAATTAAAAAAAATAACAAGATCTACTAACTTTGAGTAAGTATGCTAAGCAGAGTGAAATTTAAAATGATGCTCATGAAGAGTGAAATGTATGAGTTTTGTTTAAATTTTCTTTTGTTTATTTTTCAGAAATGACCAAATAAGTAGTCTTCTATGCTCAAAGTGAAGGCCAGAGAAGAGAGAGGAGAGGAGAACAGAGAAGAAGATTAAATAATTTAAAGAGAGAGGAGGAAGTATAAAGGGAAGAAAGAATGGAAGAAAGGCAAGAAGACAAGAAGGTAAGAAGGCAGGAAGGCAGGAAGAAATAATATTTTAAAAGAAGAAGAAAAAGAATGTGAAAAGGCAGCAAAAACTCTCACCTGTGTCAGAAGGTTGGATTTTGAGAAACTATACCACGGAGAAAAGAAAGAAGAATAACTCATCAGCACTTGGAACTAAGTGAAGCATTTACAAAAAGTGGTGAGAGGTGGCCTTTTAAGAGCAAAGTTTCTGCTCATCTCCAAATGAATTTTTTTTCATATGCAGGTGCTACCATTTACAAGGTAATCTAATAAGAAGGGTCAGACGAATTAGAGATAGTTAGTAGCAGTTGTTAAATCCCTGCGGAATGCTGCTGTAATTATATTTAGACTCGATAACTATAAAAGAATAATCTATCTTTTCAAGGGAGATATTTTTAAGAAATAAAAGCAAATCTCCCAAAACTAATAAAAATAACTCACTGCTACCCACTTCTAATATTTCACATGGGTACAAATAGTGCAAGAAAGAATTTAGAAAACATGGCTAAAGATTAAGAAGTCTTAGGCAAATAATTGAAGAGTGTAGGGGCACAGGTGGTGTTTCCGTTACTGCTGCCAATTGGAACTAAGGAGTTCAGAAGAAAAAGACAGATTTGGAAAGAAAACAGCTGGTTAAAAATTGGTTTCTGAGAAATGGATTTGGATTTCTTTACCACAGTTTAAAACATAGAAATTATGGAAATTATGTCAGGGATAGTAAACAACTGACAAAAAAGATAGCAAAAACATTTTTGGTTGTTGTTTTTTGCTTACAATCTTGAATAATTAAAGGTTTTAAGCTTGAAAGAAGGTAAAAATTCTGTACAAGTGTTCATGAAGCTAGATATCATAGAAGTAGCTAACATGTGGGGAAAAGTGCAATAGAGATGATCAGAAAATAGGAGGAAAAAAAGATAAGAGACCAGAAATAAAATCCATGTTCTCAGATGTCTAAACACAAATGCACACTTTTGATTAAACTGAGATTAATTAATACTTGAAGCAAGAAGGAAAATTTGACCTCATATGATCCATATTTGGAACACGGCTCTGTATGCACACACACACACACACACACACACACAGAATCTTATGTTTATGTAGATTATTCATTCAACATGAAACTATTTGCTCCCTCACTTCAGCTCTTCAGGTGTCTAATTATACTCAACCTTCAAGATTTAGCTAAAATTACCAAATTGCCAAATCTTCTTAGTCCATTATACACCTGGACGAGCATTCTCACCACGACAATCCCAACAAATGATCACCTAGTATTTCTGTAAAACCCTCAATTGAGAGGAAGCCAATGATACATCCAGAGACAGCTCATTCAACATTGTGCCATTCTAATTATAAAGGAAGCTTTTTGATTGTTTCTCTCCCCTTCTTACATGAAGTCTAAAATTGCCTCTTCGAAACTTCGATTTATTGAATATAGTTCTTCCCACATGGTCTAAGAAGAACAAGTTCAATACCTCTTTCAGATAACTGTACTTTAAATGTACTTTATAAAGGTGACTGCCAATATTCATAGAATTCCCTTTGACAACTAAGATAGGGACCTGGAATTCCTAAACATGGGAGGCAGCACGGTGCACATAGCATGTTCTTCACAGGGTTACATGTTTAAATTTGTAAGGGAACTTAGAAGTCCTCTAGTCCAAACCTTTTTATTTTACAGATAAGGAAAACTGAAGCAAGAGGTTTTGTTTGGCTTGAACAAGGTAATACAGGTAGTAATGTACTGCAGCAGAAAGAGTTCTAGTGGTTTGTAGGATTGATTACTAGGGTGAGATTGGAGGCAGAGATGCTTGTTGGGAGGCTATTGCAATAGTCCAGGGTCCAGGTAAGAGACAAGAAGGCCTGGACTGGAAGTGTGGCAATGGTAATGGATTTTAGAGACATCAAAGATATAAAAACAACAGGGTTTGATAGCTAGTTGAATGTATGGAATGAAGGATTTAGAGATAACTCAGCGTTGGTGTCTATGAGGAAAATAAAAATGGTACCATTGTCAGATTAAGGAGGACAGAAAGAAGAGCAGAACTGAAGGACTGGAGAGAATGATTAATTCAGTTTCAACTTATTGGAAGTGAAATGCTCGTAGGAGATCTAACTAGAAATGTTCACTGAGAATATAGAAATAATCTTATCATAGAGGGGAGTCATGATGGGAGATACAGATATAGGAGTCTTCTGTATAGAATGATTGATGAAATAGAGTAAATAGCACATCAGAAGTGTAGTTTTAGAGAAAAAATATGAACAAGAAAAAATATAGGAAAATCTTGGAGAATACCTATGCTACAAAGTTTGAGGAAGAAGAGAAAGTAGTGTAATAGATAAGGAACAGAATGAGAAAGCACAAGTTGAAGTATGAGTGTATGTGTTTCATAGAAGTTATAGAAATAATGATTACTTGTTATGGCAAAATCTGCGACTTGATTGTTGAGAGACAGATAGATTTATCTGTTTTTTTAATGTAACATGTGTATTTACTTAAAAGTCTTACAGTGCCTTGTACATGTAAAAAACATCCAAATGTTACTGTGGATAGAGTGCTGGGCCTGATATCAGAAAGGCCTGATTTCAAATCTAGCCACAAACACTTAATAGCCATGTGACCCTTGGCAAGTCATTTCACTTCTCTTTGCCTCAGTTTCCTCAACTGTAAATGGGAATAATAATAGCACCTACTTCTTAGAATTGTTGTAATGATAAAATGAGACAATATTTTTAAAGTATATAATACCTGGCCCATAGTAGTTCTGTATAAATTCTGGATAATAATAATTATAACTATTAATATTGCTGTTATTATATAGCCAAGGACACTCACCTAAAACACAATGGAAGCCACAATGATAATTTTGTTGGAAGATTTAAAAGACAGTCCTAAAGTGAATACCAGTATACTTCCACTTAAAGCCCTTATTGATTATGTAAAAAAAAAAAAAAAACAAACAAAAAAAAAATTAGGCACAATAGTTTTCATGGAGATATATCATGGTTCATGCTATAGGAACAATGTTTCAAATATGAGAAATTCTGGTGAAAGGGGAAATGAAGGGCATATGGGGAGAATTTGTAACAGAGGTCAAACTATATGTACTTGAATATACTGGAGTTTGGATTGCTGGATGATTCTGGGCTGGTATCAATTATGTAGAATATTTAAGATATTATAATATGTCTTGGCTAAGGTGGAATTTGGTGAGGGCAGGAACTGCATTTTGTACAACTTTTTTTATCTACTAAATTTAATGTAAGGGGAAACTTGATAAGTGCCTATTGAAATAAAGGTATATACTTACACAAACAAACCATTCATATTTATAGTAACAGTTGTTTATCTAGGTTGCTAAAAACTTAAGAGAGTGAAACAAAGAGAGCTAAAGGAAGCAAAGGTCCATAAACATTTTTGCATTTTTGCCCTCCCAATCAGACAAGATGTTGGCAATAGGCATTGATGAAAAAATGCTGCTTCCAAATACACAATGAATTGAATTTTTTCATCACTGAAAGTTCAAAATTTAATATCACTATTTGCATAACAGGCCTTACAGCAGAGAAAGAGAGAGAGAGAGAGAGAGAGAGAGAGAGAGAGAGAGAGAGAGAGAGAGAGAGAGAGAGAATAGATAGTAATGGTTCATCATGGAGAGCCTTTGATTCATGTTAGCCCAGCACTTCTTCCTTGTAGGGTAGTAGATTAATAAATACTTGCTCGATGAATAATATTTTTCAATTATCTAGGATTTTAGTAAAATTTAAGAATGGATTTTATCAATTGACTTTTTTTCTATGTATGTCTATATTTTTGGAGAAATATATAAATAAGCAACAATATTTGGAGTATTTATAAAATTCTTGCAGTCACGTATTGGTGCAACAATTGAAAGAACTGTTCCAGCAATGGGGACAGCCACAATAAGAAAGTCAAAAGTCAAAAGATCAACTTGATAGTGCCATTATTAGGAAAACCAACTGAAATGATAAAATATCTAGAATACAGTGTAATATAAGTATTAAGCACAGCAGTGGGAAAATTTATCTTGAGCATTACCATCCATTTGCCAAATGATGATTCATGATTTGTATGGGAAATAAAGCCATGGAAAGAGTTTTTCACCCATTTCTGAGGCCAAAAGAAATACTAAAACACACACTGTCTTTCACACACACACATACACACACACAAATGTATTTATGTGTATACCCCCATGAATTTAGCAGTCTTTTATTCAACCTGTAGATAAAAAGTTGGGCACAGAAGTATACTTCAAAACTCTCCAAATTACAATGCATACCCTGATATCAATATGGGAAGCCATTTTACATTAGATAACAAAGTTTCAAGGAATGTTCACCAGATCAGTAGAATTAATACTCTTTGTTAAGGCAAGTATAGACACACACACACACACACACACACACATGCATACACACACAAACATATACATATATACACATACATCCAGCCATATATATGTGAACGTATGTATGTATGCAGTATGTATAATGAGATTCAGAACAAGTCACCAGGCCACAGGTTCTTCTCATTTTCATTGGTTATTTTATTCTAGACTCCTCTTTGATCATTTGACAAATCCTGCTCAAAGTCCTAAATGCCCAGGGCCACTGAAGGAAAAAGAAAATCACATTTTAACAGCTAAATAAAAACAGAACAAACTGTGTTCTTACTGCTGTATGTACACAGATACACATATATACATACATGTACACATACACATATCTATCTATCTATCTATTTATCTATCTGTCTGTCTGTCTGTCTGTCTGTCTGTCTGTCTATCTATCTATCAATCTAATTATCTTCGATTGGTGCCATATTGAGTATAGCCTTACCTAAGCATAGCATTGGGAATCAACAGGAATATCTATCATTCTGATTAAAGCTTCACAAGTCCATTCATGCTAAAACACAAAGTTAATGATCTCTGCAAAAAATTTATCTCAACAATAAAAAAGTCAACTGTGTTTTTCAGCAAGCAATGACCCTTCTCCTTTTTCTTACAACCACATCAAGAAACTATTGACTATCGAAAAAGACAGGAATTAAATCAAGCTTATAAAATATTTACACTCAGTCCAAGTTGCTGTGTTTTCCATAAGCTTTAACAATTAAAGTAGGTGATGTGAAAGATATTGCTACAAAAGCAAGTCAAAGATGAGTGTGAAAGCCTTTTTCTTTTACTGAGATAAAGAGAAATTTCATTCTGTAAGAACAAATGCTAAAAATATGGAACCTATTTAATGCTGAGGCTTTCAGGATGAATTATGCAGATATTTGCATTTCTTTGTGGCAAAGAGCTTCTGTTTTATAAAAAAAAAAAGCACCCAGTTAGTTATCTTGAAAAATGGCAAATGTAGAGAAAACTAGGAAACTCTGCTTACTGAGTTTAGGGAGTACTTTCAATGACATTGCAATTTTCCCAGTAATCTCTATCCATTGCAAATAACCATCTATTAGTTTTGAAATAAAATACTCCCCATTAACATTTGTGTCTCACATGCAAAGAAGCATAAGGCATTAACCTTCATTTAGATTAGCAATGCCTCAATGAAAAACAAAACAATGTTTATTACTCTGCATCTTCATCATGTGGCTTGACAAAATAACCACAGTACATTAATTACTTATTAGTTCTACCTTTATTAGTTCTGCCTCTTTATTCTAAAGCCATCTTAGTACTAAATCATCAATCAAGCAATCAATCGACAAGCACTGACTAAGCAAGGTCTATGGTACCTGAACAATGCTAAGTGCTGGGGATACAATGAAAAAAAAAATCTTCATTTCGAGGGGTTCACAGACCAAATCCTTACCTGCTTACCTTTGTTACAGGAGACATATCACCAAGTAGAAATAATTATGTTCATGCTTATAATGTTAAATCAAAACACATTGGGATTTCTAGTGCCAAGATGGTGGAGTGAGAAAGGAAACCTCTGAAGCCCTTGCACATTCCCCTCCAAACAACTTGAAAAGTGCCTGAGAAGTGATCTAGGAGCAGAGAAGCAGATTAGCAGAAGGGTAGGCAAGGTCTGTCTCAATGGGATGGGTCACAGCAGGGTGGGCTTCAGCAAGGCTAACAGCCTGAGGCAATCAACCAGTGAGCCCCCACTCTCCTGTAAGCTGGCAGCTCTCCAGGAAAGTGAAGAGAATGAGCAGCATATCAAGGCACCACCCCAGCAATACCAATCCCAGTGCAAGCCATAAGCAAGGCCTTGGATCCATTGTAGACCAGTACTGAGACCCCTCCTGGGGCTGGCCAACAGCATGACGCCCACCCCAATTTCAAGTCCCTGTTTCCATAGCAACATAGCAGCAAAGCGCCACCACACGGCAGACTAGCAACAAGATCCTTCCTTCAGGACCAGCCAGTAGAAAGACTGTTTCCAGAGCAACTCAGCAGCACGGTCCCGCCCCTAGGGCAGGCCATCAGAGAAAGCCCACACCAGGGGGAGGCCAATAGGAAGGCTTCTTCCCCAGCACAAGCCAGAAAGGAAGCCTACCCTCTAATGAAAGCAAACAGCTAGGTTCTGAAGCCAAATAAAAGCCAGAAGTAAGACTCAGAGATCTAGCACACAAAGCTGAGAGAGTGCTGGCCTAGAGCCCAACTCTCACATAAAAACACCAGGTCACAAAATAGACAGAAAAAATGAACAAAAAGCAAAAACAGAAAAAGAATTTAAATATAGAAAATTACTATGGTGACAAAGAAGATCAAGGTACAAACTTAGAAGGACAATAGAATGAATGTGAGGCCTCAAAGAAAAATACAACTTAATATCAGGTGAAAAAAAGAATTCCTGGAAGAGTTTTAAAAGAAGTTAAAAAAGCAAATTGGAAAAGTAGAAGAAAAAAATGAGGAAATATAAGAGTAATGCAAGAGAGTTGTGGGGAAAGAGTAAGTAGCATGGAAAAAAGATACATGACATTTACCGAAGAAAACAAGGAAGTACAAAAGCTCACTGATGAAAATAATTCCTTAAAATTAAAAATTGAGCAAGTAAAAACTATGATAATGATAACACAAAAGGAAAAAAGGGGAAAAATTTGAAATTTCTCATTTAAAAAACAACTGTCAGGGGGCAGAGGCAAGATGGCAGCTGGAAAGCTGGGACTTGCATGAGCTCTGCGTGAAGTCCCTCCAAAAACCTATAGAAATGGCTGTGAAAAATTCTAGAACTGCAGAACACACAACACAGCAGAGGGAAGCAGGGCTCCAGCCCAGGACAGCCTGGATAGTTGCTGGGTGAGGTCTATCCTGCACAGAGCTGGGAGCAGAGGGGAGTTCTGAACCCAGTGTGGTCCGTGTGGACCAACCAGACCAGGAGCCAGGCAGAACAGGCCCTAGCACCCTGAATCAACGAGCTGTGGCATTTACCAGACTTCTCAACCCACAAACACCAAGGACAACAGAGAAGGTTAGTGGGAAAAGCTGTTGGGTACAGACTGATAGGGGTTCATGGTTCGGC
>JAQQSZ010018558.1:0-10551 GCA_028646595.1 Phalanger gymnotis | reverse complement strand
GGGTTATACATAATGATATGCATGTGGCCCATGTTGAATTGCTTGACTTCTTAGGGAGGGTGGATGGGAAGGGAAGAGGGGAGAGAATTTGGAACTCAAGGTTTTAAAAAAATAGATGTTCAAAAGTAAAAAAAAAAAGAAAGCATAAGTATAACAGTCTACATGTGGACAATAATGGAAATGAGAAAAAAAGAACTAAGCAATAGCTAAAATGTTTCTATAGGAGAGAAATAGATATAAATGATATGTACAACATTAATTAATAGCTAAACAAATAATGCATGTGAAAATAACGAAATTTTTATGCCCTAAAAAATATCCATGTAATACATTGCTAGGGACATTGAAAAAAATATTAATAAAAAGTAGTTTGCATATATGTGAAAGAGGTGCAAAAGATGGCCTATATGAAGTAAAACTGGAATTTTCATCATCAGCTGACCGTAAGGCATTAATCCTTAAAAAATCTGAATGATTTTTAAAATTTTATTCCTGTTCATTAGCAAATATTCACCAGTTTACAGAACCTGCTATTTTACTGGCATGGTGATACAGATCTCAATGATCCTAGCCCTAAGACACAGTTTTCTAACTTGCAATGGCTAAAGTTTTTCATCAACTGGTGAGCTACCTGCTTTCAGTGAGTCTCTTTAAACTGACTGGATCTCAGAAAACAGACACTAACAAAAGTCTCCCCTGAACCGCAAGAACCTTCCAACTACTGGACTTATCTTCAATAACTTATAGCCTAGGCAAATAATTTGTTGGAAAAGGATAGGGGTAACTAATATTTATGTAAAGTTGATGACAACACAACAAAATGAGAACAACAGCAATATTGATGATGATGTTGGTGAGCTTTTAGAAAGGAAAACACTAGTCACTAGCATAAAGTTCACTAATGATGTCATGTGAGAATAGACTGTTTTTCTTTTTTATGTGATTACTAGTTTAATATGTCAACAAAATTCTGTAGACAGAGTAGATCTTGACACCAACAAGACATTTATTAAAGAGTGTCAGGATAGTTCTCAGCATATATAAGCTAAACTGGACAGCTCTTTGTACCTGATCCCTGATTAAAAAACTGAATCAAGAAAGCAGTATTTCACAAGTCTAAACTATCTCTTGGATTTTCAAACTTTAGCAAAGTCAAGAGGAGATAATTATTATATTCCCATTAGAAGCACCTCTGGTACTCCCGAGATGAAGGGAATAGTCTGAGAGAAATGTTCTTGGACTCACCCATTCTTGCTGTTTTTTTTTTCTTTTCCGTTTTTTGCTCTAAACAAGTGAGACCTCAATGATATTGAGAACAAATCCATACATTTTGAGTTTACCTTGTGGGAAATCTTGTTTTCAAAAGTCTATGTAAAACACACACACATACACACACACACGCACACACAAATGCACACACATATCACTATGAATCTCTATTATGTAAAGCAATAATGTCAAACTGAAATTGAAATGCAATTCTTCAGGTAGCGTATAGACACAAAATATGATAAATTAGCATTATTTAATGCCGTATTGTATTTTTATTAATTTTGTTCAATATTGTCCATTTACATAATAATCTGGTTGTGTAAAGGGATTTGCAGAGAGTGGCACGTTGGACACCTCTGACATACAGCTTACTTTTTTAATTTTAAATATACTTTCAACATGTGACATTTAAAGCTTTCTCATTTGTCTCTGATTTTTGTCTGCCCTGTTATTTTCTGTGCATTTAAAATATTTCAAGGAAGACAGAGCCAAGATAGCACATAAAAGGCAGGTACTTCACTGAGCTTTCTCAAATTCTCTGCCAAATACCTTTACACAATGCCTCAAAACAAATTCTGTAGTGATAGAACCTACAAAAAGATAGCATGGAATAATTTTACAGGTAGAGACACCTTAAATCAGCTTGGAAGGTACATTACACCAGGGTGAAAGTGGACCGTAGGTGGTACCAGCACAGGCTGAGCTCCAGCAATCCAGCAGCAGGCTTTGGGGGCCAGTGAATCAGCAGTGGCTTTTCTAGCTAAGGCCACAGAGAGTAAGCGGGTCAGACAGCTGGTCAGAAGATTACAGTTTCCTTTTGTTGGCAGTGGGTTCAGCACTCTGTTGCATTACCCACACTTGGATCTATGTAGCCGTCCTGGGTCATTGTTGTATACCTGTGAAACCTGGGTAGTACACCAGCCCCGAGCCAGAAAATTAAATCACTTTCATTTAAATTGTCTTAGGAAGATTGTAACGACCACCCAGCAAGAAAAGGTACTAGACACTAAGGTCCTTTCCTGAGCTGAACTACCAAGCATTCAAACTCTGCTGCAGAGAGGACAAGTCTGATGAGTTGGCCACATTACTCAAATGCCAAACATACGTTTCCTTAAAATAACATTTTATGGAGAACTCACATAGTGGTCAGAAGATGCGACACAAGGAAGTCTCTGTGAAGAACCTCGTTATTGATTGGGAAACCTTTGAGACAGTGGTATAGGATCATCCAGGATGGCATGCCTACATCAATGAAGGAGCTGTGCTCTACGAGGAAAACAGAGTTGTGATAGCTCAAAAGAAATGGGATATGCACAAATTTAGAGACATCTACCTCCAAATGCTCATGTGGACTATTTGTGTTTCTGAGCTTATTTTCATACTATTGGCCATAGCCAGACATATTATACATTGAACACAGTGTCATAATGTCACTCGGGTAGCATCTTCGAGTAATAAGGACGAACAACTTCAGAAAGCAATTCTTCCCATTTCAGTATAATCAGGTATAGATCATCAGTTTCCTTCAAATATTTCTCCACCTTTGAAAAATGAAATGATTGAGCAGATAAGCCATTTTCTTTAAAAGTAAGGATAAATAGAAGAGGTCATGAACTGGCTGAAATTAGCGGTTAGGATGACCTTAAATTTTCTTTCCAATTCTAGGACTTAAGAGATTTCTAATGCTAATTCAATGTCAGTGTATGGGTTTGTTTGGATTATGCTTACATTATAGCCACATATCTCTGTCATATATTAGTTTTGTAATTATGGTTTTGCATATGTGAATCTGTTAACTCAGTCTATGTCTCTTCATCATGTTTACTTTCCACATATTTATTTTGCTTATATTTCCCTGTCTCTAATCTCATCCCTGCAACCATATCTGTGACATATCCCTCATGGTCTTCTGTGGTCTCTGACATTCTCGGGAACTTTCTGACTGTATTGCTTAAGTGCAGACTCTTTAATGTGAATTTATTATTTTTGACTCTGATTATTTTCCTCGTTACTCAGAATCCTAACCTGAATTCAAATATTGCTTCAGAGGCTTTGTAAGTGTGAGAAACTGGTCCCATCATCTAATCTTTCTGGACTTAATTTCCTCACCTATAAAATGAAAGAGTTGGATTCAGTGTCTTCTGAAACAAACAAAAAAAAACCCAAATACAAATCATATATTAACATTATCTACTTAAAAAATTATATATTAACATTATCTACTTTTTTGTATGTCTCATTTATTTTGTCAAATGTTTCCTCATAGCATTTTAATCTGCTTCTAGACTGACTCAGGATTTCCTTTTTTTGTGTGTGCAACATGTCAATTTTTTATACCTGTCATAAAGTCTCTTCCAACAATAACTATATGTTCCTGTGGTTTATTTCTGTCTAGGCTTAAGCTTCCTCATCCATAAAATAAGGAGTTAGGCTTCAATGGCTTCCAAGTTTCCTTCTGTCTCAAAATCCATAATGCTATTGTATAGTGCCATTTTTGCAAAGAGAGGAACTACAATTTAATTCCAGCTTCCTTTTACCTTATTCTATTTAATCTTGGTCAATTGAGCTAAACTTTCTGGGACTGAGTACATTGTTATTTAAAATGACAAGGTTGAATTATATGATCTCCAAGGTCCTATCTAATGCTACATCTTTGATCTCATGCTTTGGTCAAATGGATACATTTATAGCTTCTAAAGATGTATTTTCTTTCCTACCTTGAGTTTATCTCTACAACTTTTTATTTTTACTCCTTTGAATTATTCAGAATATGATTTTCCATTTTTTAACTTCTTTGTAACTTAGACTTTTAGAGAGTTGCCCAGAGCACTGAGAGGTGAATTGAAGCACAATGGACACAGGAGAAACCCATACACAATGTCTTGCAGTCATTTCCCAGCCGTGATCTATACAGCAAAGAGAGAGAGAGATGACCTTTTGCCCTAGAAACACCAGAAGATGTCTCCTCAGAATCTTGAGGGCAAAGGAGAGGAGGTGAATTGGACTCAAAATAAGAACTGTAAAACAAAAATAATAGCAAATTTCTGTTGAGCTATGTGGTTGTGGAACTTCTAAAATGTGCAGGCTGCCTTTAAAAAAAAGATCAAAGAAACAAAAAGAAAATAGTTTTCAATGATTTCTTCTGTCTATTGCCTCTTCTGTGAGTAATTCCCTGTTGTTGAAGCAATGAAGTAAGGAAAGAGGCAGCTGGTATTTGTCGGTGCATGGAGAGAACGGGTATGTGTTTTCCTTTGAGTCTCCATATCCAGTATAGGTCTGACAGTTGGGCCATCTGTCATTTTGCCCTCAGTTACAGGTCCTCTTCCTTTTGTCCCCTAGCACCTGGTGGCTAATGACTCCTTGACCAAGTTTACAGCTTCACCTTTCCCAAGGACACTAGCCTGAATCAGAGCCATGGACTTATAGCACTGTGGGGCTTCCTGTGTCTTTAATGGGCATTCAGTGGACTGAAGAATTAGGGAAGACCCTCAGGGCATAGAGGAGACCAAACAAATCTATTCTTTAAAAGTTTTTAAACTCACATTACAGAAAATAATAGCAAGAGATTCTAATCTGACTCTATGGAAGACATTTACCTTTATTATTTAATACCTGCCATCTCTCTGTATGACTTAGCCTCTCTCGGTCTCACTTTTCTCATCTACAAAATGATGAGAATTAAGAAGTTAACTCGCGATCTACTTTAAAGATTTTTTATTCATTAGATAATACTCAGTCTAGAGACAGTGGGGCCTAGGTTCAAATACCACCCCTGGAACTTATTAACTATGCGATTCTGGCCACATCATTTAATTTCCTGAGCCTTAATTTCTTCATCTCTAAAATAGGAATTATTATACATATGGAACCCATTCCCCAGTGTTGTCATGAAGCTCAATAAGTGTGTTGGTAAGCAAAATGGGCTCTTGGCACTTAGTTGGCTTTGGTTTCCTTTGAGTAATTCAGTGTATTTCATTGAGCCTTACTAGGGTGATAAGCCCCAGGCCCAAACCCCTATTAGGTGTAAAACCTATGTGGCTGTGGATTGGTAACTAAGATGGGGCCCAAGGTGGAGCTAATTCAGGGGAGGGCCTAGTTTACACGTGAGTTTGAGTGACACATCTGAGGCAGCAGAGGCATTTAGACCACGTGGGTTTAAGTTGCCTCTTTGTGATGTTTCTAGGTCACGTGGGTGAGTCGCATGTGTGACTCACCCCAACCCTGAAAAAGACATAAAACTAGGGCTTGGCTTTCTTTTCTTCGGAGCTCTTACCCACAGCAGTGGTGGCATGTGTGACTCTGGACCAGCCCCTGTTCTGAGCTCCCAGGCTGAACCTAGATGTTGGTAACTATGAATCTATATTTGGTCTGTCTATTCATGTTTGTAATTTGTAATTTGCTCTGAAGTTCAGGGTGCTGGCTTTTTCCCCTGAACTAAGTGAATGATATTTATACGCTTGATTAAAGCAAGAATGTCAACCCCTTAAACACTGCTTTCCTTACTAAAGCAGATCAAAAGAACCTGTGCTTTTGAAGCATGCTGGCAGCTTTCTGGTTGCTGGCTGTTGGTGAATCATAAATCCCCACAGAAGCTGCTAGCTGGATTGTTGAAACAAAAAGTTACTATATACTAAGTATTGTGAAAGTGGCATACAATCATAATTCTTTCCAATACTGTTGATAACTAATTCTTATTTTTATAGCTGCTTGAAAGTATTAAGAAATTTTTTAAACCTCTTATCCAAACATGTTTGTCATTCTGACTTTCTTTTTCCTTTTTAGTCCAGATTTATTGCCCGTATTTATAATCTTGGTAATGTTCACAATACAAGATATTCAATTTCTTTTCTGGGTGCCATTGCATAGGTTATGCCCATGTCTAACATTTACTTCCTCTTCACCTTAACCATCTAAGATTGCCTAGTTTCCTTCAAAGTTTATCTCAGATATCACCTCCCTTTAAATGAAGACCTATCATCATCTCCCTCTCCCTAGATATACTACTAGCATACCACCTCCTTACCTTCTTGAAGGGCAGATACCCAGATGAAAGTGGATGTCATTCCTTCCTTAAGCCAAATCCAATGAAAGCAAGTGCCAATCATTCCCTTCCTCCCCTTCCACTATAACAACTTTTTCTTGCCTCTTTAATGTGAGATAATTTACCCCATTCTACCCCTCCCTTTCTTCTTCTGCCTTAATATTCCTCTTTCACCATTTAATTTTGGTTTTAGATATCATTACTCCATATTCAACTCACTCTGCTCCCATTCCCTCTGTGTGGTTTTATATATATGTATGCATATATATATATGTATAAATATATATGTATATATATGTATATATATACATATGTATGCATATATATGTATAAATATATATGTATGTATGCATATATATAATATATATGTATGTATGTAAGTATATTCACTAATATTGAGAAAAGTCTCATGGGTTAAAAATATAAACTTTCTGGGCTCTTTTTTGATCATGTTTTTCAGGTAGTACAATAATTATAAATTATCTCTCCTAGTTTTATTTTCCATGTCAATGGTTTTGCCAAAGAGATATTTCATTCTAACTTCTATTTCATTTCATTCTTTTGGTTCTATTGTATTATTTCTTGGTTTCTCATTGAGTCATTAGCTTCCATTTGTTCCATTCTAATTTTTAAGGAACACATCTCTTCAGTGAGCTTTTGGACCTCCTTTTCCATTTCGCCATTTCTGCTTTGTAAGACATTATTCTCATTCATTTTTAGACCTCTTTTGCCATTTGATTTAGTCTATTTTTAAGGTGTTATTTGCTTCAGTATTTTGGGGGGGGAGTCTCCTTTAGCAAGCTGTTGACTCATTTTTCAAGTCTTCCTGTATCACTCTCATTTCTTTTCCCAATTTTTCCTTTACTTCTCTCATTTGACTTTCAAACTCCTTTTTGACCTCTTCCATGGCCTCTAACCAATTTATATTTTTCTCGGAGGCTTTAGATGTAGGATCAATGACTTCAATGTCTTCTTCTGGTTCTCCATTTTGACCTTCTTGGTCACAAAAGTAAGATTCTATAGTCTGAGTTTTTTTTTAATGCTATCTTCTCATTTCCCTGGCCAATTACCTGACTTTTGAACTCTTTGTCAATGTAGGACTCTGCTTCCAGAGCTGAGAGTGCTCTGTCCCAAGCTTCAGGGGTTTTGCAAAGCTATTTTCAGAGCTACTTTTAGGCACTTGTAAATTTTCATTTCTTCTGAAGGAATGTGATCCAAAGAGAGGCGTTTATTCCTCCCCCGGCCTATGCTCTAGTATGTGAGTGATGTCAAGCACTCTTTTATGCCTTGGAACTGTGAGGAGGACTTCTTCTCCACAGCTACCTGTGTCAGTAAGGCAAAATGGGCTCCTTAGAATGGGCTCCTTAGTACTTCAGGAGTTTGGCTTTTGTCTACTTTGAGTGAAAGTACTTTCAGCTGTTAAGTGCTAAGCCTCAGGCCCAAAGCCCTATCAGGTATGAAACCTGTATGGGTGTAGATTAGTGACTTAAGAGGGGCCAACCCGGAACCAACCACGGTCTGTGGTCTTTGAAGCAGGGCTTGAGAACACCAGAGGCTCGGCTGCAAGAAAAGGCCAGCCAAGAGACAACTACAGGGGAAGCTGTGGAAGCAGGAAGCTGCAGAAGCAGAGCTGACCTGTGTGTAGACCCAGGAGTGCGAGCAAGGACTTGAGGCCAGTAAATATAATTTGGCTAAATACTATCTTGTTTTTCTGTGGCCTCCTGGTTACTCTTGTGAGATGGGCTTTCTGGGCCTGGAGTCTTTTCGTCAAGATGTCGGAATGGGGAGGCTGGTTCACAGATCTGATGCGGTGGGGCCTAAATAAATGTTTTGTTGAGTTCTACTTATAGAATCTCTCATACCTTGTGATTTCGAACCATTCAAACATATACATGATTATATTTGAGATTATAAATTCGGCCTTCCTACTACATTACCACAGGCTCTTCCACACCAGCATTCCTCCTTGTCTCAGGACCACAATCTAGGACTGTGACCAAGACCCAAGCAGGGAAAAGTGAGAGAATCCTGCCTTAGCACCAGCAAAGAGATCCCTGCAGTCCTATTCTGATCAACCACCACTTTATCTCCCCAGGGTCTGTGGGCTTGGAGTCCTGAGGGCAGCTGCTGTCACTACTTTAGCCACCTCCACCATGCCAGGGCTGGGGTCAGACAGTGCTCTTTACTCACCCTGGTCCAACAGAGTTTTCCCACTGACATGGTGAGTTGTCTTTGGTGTTGTTTGTTGAGAGGTCTAGAAACCACAAAAGCTGGCAGTGATTCAGTGCTCTAAGGCCTGTTCTGCGTGGTCTGATCAGTCCCAGTGTGTCCTGGGCTTGGCCCATTCTCAGATGTACTCCACTCCCAGTACCATGTGATAGAAATTCCCATTGACCTTCCAGGTTGTCCTGGGCTGGAGACTTGTTTCACTCTGTCAGTTTGTGGCCTCTGTCACATTAGAATTTGTTTAATCATTTTTTTTTTACATTACTATTGAGGCATTTGGGGGAGAGCTCAATCAAGTCCCTGATTTTACTCTGCTATCTTTGCTTTATCCCCGCTGCACTAAGCCTTTTCAGATAACTCTGTATTTGACAGGTCTGAGGAGGACTGTCTAACATGAAGGTGAGAGCTATCAATAATTCTCAAAACCATCCCTCTCTGCAGGAGTTTAATTATCAGGTGTAATCTTGGAGCTTCACCAGCACATCTGTATAGCAATTGAGACAATGGCTTGTCACCTATCGTATACACTTGATACCTCTCCAGCCTTAATTTTTTTTCCATCAATAAAGCTGTGGATATTTTTTTGTCCAAAGCTAAATTATTTTGAATTTTGTTAGTTTTCTCTTATTTTTCTGGCCCACCTCATCTTTCACTTTCATTTTGCTTTGAGGACTGTGTGGGTGTTGTAGCAGCAATAAATCAGTGAGTTAATTAGAAGGGGAGCCAGAATTTAATCCAGTACTGTGTGCCTTAGCAGCCCCTGTAGGACAGAATGAAAGGATACTCAGAATAAACAAGATACCCTAAATAAAGTTTATTGTTGCAGTTGGTAGAGTGTTTAATAGGCACTACAAAAACAGTCTAAGGTAGGACAAAAGAGCAATGCAGGTCTCTAGGCAGTATGTTCTATACTGAAGATTTAGCAATGACATTATACCTTAATGTGCCCTGGTAATGGTATCAATGATTTAACATTCTGGGAGTACTTTAGTGCTTCATTTCTTCTCTTTTAATTTTTCTCCCCTTATGTAAGCACTCAATTAGAGAGTTGGCCTCCTATGTATAAGCTTGAATGTTTGCTAGTTACTTTTCAATTCAGAACATTGCTGGGTTGGTCAAGAGGGTTCCTTGGTAGCAAGTGAGCATGTCCTCTTGGAAGGATCTTTCAATACCAGGGCAAATGAGCTCAGCTGGAGAGGGCACGTTCTTCTTGTAAACAAGGTTATGTAGTTGATACAGTGTGCTGGTAAGCAAAATGGGCTCCTTAGCACTTAGGTCAACAAGTGCCCTTGAAGAGTTTGGCTTTTGTTTGCTTTGAGTAATGCTAAGCCCCAGGCCCAACCCCTATTAGGTGTAGAACCTATGTGGGTGTGGATTGATGACTGAGGAGGGGCTAACTCCAGGGAGGGCCTAGTTTACATGTCTGGGACAGCAGAGGCTCTTAGACCACTCTTAGACCACTGGGTTTAAGTCTGCCTCTTTGTGATGATTTTAGGTCACATGGGTGAGTCACATGTGTGACTCACCCCTGACGCTGACAAATATATAAAAGCCAAGGGTTGGCCTCTTCTTCCTTGGAGCTCTGAGCCACAGCAGGAGTGGCATGTGACTCTGAGCCAGCCTTGTTGCGCTCCAGGCTGAACTCAGATGTTGATGGTTCCTTGGTAACTATGAATTATATTGGGTCTGTCTGTTTGTAATTTGTTTAAGGGCTCTTGAGATGGTGTTGATGAGGAAACTCTGGGCAGCTGTAGCTAAGGAGCCCTCCAGCTTGTAAACCCGGATGCTGAGACTTTGTTGAACTCTGGTAACTATGTGTTGGGATTTGAATCAGACAAGGTCTGTCTGTTGGTGTTTGTAATTTGCTTGTATTTTGCTCCAAAGTTCAGGGTGCTGGCTTTTTCCTCTGAACTAAGTGAATGATATTTGTGTGTTGAATTAAAGTAAGCTTGCCAACCCCTTAACCTTGTTCTCCTTATTAAGGCAGATTAAAAGAACCTGGGCTTTCTGGC
>JAQQSZ010018557.1:0-10551 GCA_028646595.1 Phalanger gymnotis | reverse complement strand
TGTGGGGTAAGATACCCAATTGAGTATGTATGGTATTCCCTCTTTAGGTCAAATCTGATGAGAGCAAGATTCACTCATTCCCCCTCACCTGCCTTCTCTTCTCTTCCTACAGAATTGCTTTTTCTTGCCACTTATATGCGAGATAACTTACCCCATTCTATCTCTCCCTATCTCCCTCTCTCAATATATTCCTCTCTCATCCCTTATTCATCTTCAACTGATCCTGTGCCTGCTCTCTCTCTCTCTCTCTATATATATATATGTATATATATATACACATACATATATGCATAAACACACACTCAAATATATATATATACATAAACACACACATATATATATACATACATATATATATAAATACATACATGCATATTCCCTTCAGCTACCCTAATACTAAGGCCTCATGAATACTGAGGTCTGTTTTTGCACTCCTTCTCATATTAATGAGTGGCTGGGGGATATAGAAATATCAATGATATTATGCTGAAGATATGGGTACATGAGTCCCGAGAACAAGTGGGCTTTGCCGTTATTTCGTTCAGAGGGACTGGTCATATTTGTGCCACCGAAATGTGAATCATGTTTCTATAGCACAATTTTCTCTTCTCCTCCTTTTTGCTAATCATGCCACCAGCTGCTTATGGAATACAAATGTTGAGTATGCTGTGAGCATCTGCATGCGGTGTCGGACGGGAGAAGGTGTAAGAATCTGGCCACAAAGGAGCATCTCATCCAGTCTCTGCCAAGATTTGAGTCAAAATCTAGACCTGTGTCTTAGAGGCTTGAATGTGATCTCCATCTGAGTGTTGGTAGGACAGGTCAGGGGTGGGATGGGAGTGTGGGAAGATCCTGCCATTGGAATGTTTGAGGATGCATCCCAGAAGGAGGAGTAGGGTATAGTGGAAAGAATGTTGGATTTGAAATGAGGGAACCTGTGTTCAAGTCCCAGGGATGCTGTGTCATACTGGGCAATCCTCTCAACCTCATTCTCCTCATCTATAAAATGAGGAGAATGGACTAAGTGACCTTCCAGTTCTAAATCTATGATCCAATTATTCTATGAGTTTTATGAGGGACCTTCCAGGTCAGGTAGTTCCTCAATATACTGATAAGGAAATTGAAATCCAGAATGGGGAACTGACTCTAACCTCACAGAGTTAGTTTATGGGAGAGCCGGATTTTAACTCGGGTCTCCTGACTCTGTTTAGTATTGTTGATAATGCAGCACGTTTATTATTTTTAAGGAGCGCTTGAAAGGGCTGGGGGAGGGGGGTGGGAAGGGTAACTGAAGGGGACAAGGCTACTGGTGGGGAGGTAGAAAAGTCTGGAGAATAAGTGAAGCCAAGAGTGAAATGAGCATGGCTGGGGCTTCTCACAAAGTGGTGAGTCAGGTGAGGGAGTCACCAATCAGGAAAGCAAACCTCTACACTGTTACAGAGGCATCTCCTGGGTCCAATTTCCTCTATTTACCTGATTATCATGGCTGGGGCATGTACCCATTGATGGATGATTCAGTGGTTCTACGATCCTTAAAGACACTACTATGGTCTAGTGGAGTTCTCTCCTCCAAATTCAGCGAGCTCTCTCAATTCAGGACTTAAACATCTGGGTCATGGCAATTCAAATGTGACAAAGGACTAATCATTATCTACCTGACCAAGCAAAGTTTCACCAGCTCATCAAGCCTTGTGGTCCTTTGCCATCTTTCTCAAGGATGTCCTGGTTTCATAACAAGGAGAACAGCCAGCCCCAAACACTCAACCTAGCTTGAATTTTTCATCAGAATTCTTATCCGTAATCTAGGTTATTTGAGTCCCTCTCTATTTTCAGCCTGTGAGCTTGGCATCCTTTTAAAAATTGTGTGGCTCCTATAATTCAATTTAATTAAACAAATAGGATCTACTCTATGCAAGATAAATGAGACAGTATGGCATAATGGGTAGAGGGCCAGCCTTGGATTCAGGAAGACCTGGATTAAAATCCTGTCTCTCATACAGACTGACTGTGTGACCTTGGGTAAGTCACTTGGCCTCTTAGGAAACTAAGCATCTCTCTAAGACTGTAAATTGAAGAGCATATGTTGAATCTATATTGGTAGAAAGAATTTATTTACCAAGAATTCCCTGAAAACATGAGATCACAGGTGCACACTCCCCACCCCCTTCACTACCACATATGCAAGTTACTATGTTAGGTGCTGCTAATAGAAAGACAAATATGAAAGTTCCTCTTCTCAAGAAGCATACATCCTACTGGGATGAAAGAACATATGAACAGATAATACTAATTATACAAAGTATAACTTGTATAACTTGTGTAATTTGTATATTTGAATACAGAGTAATTTTTTTTAGGATATTCACAACTTGGAGTATGCGGTCAGGAAACTACTCATCTTGCAATGTGGCTCTTGGCTACGTGATTTGAAATATAACAGGAGACTGGCCAATGATCCTTACATCATGTAGCTGTCAATACGCCTGGAGATTTGCTGAGCCTTCCCTCTGTACTTGGAGTATGTGCAGGAATTCTTTGATTGTTTCCTGTAGGTTTATAGCACAATGATCAAAAGCCTTTTCATTGGCTGTCAAGCTGGCACCGAGTGTGCTTGTGTAATGGGGGATTGCTTTACGCCTACAGCACCTAGGATGGCATCCCTTACGTGGAAGATGCTGGACGTCAGCCTCTTGAAGACTAGAGTATTACACCATGCTTGGATATTCAGTATGGGCTTTCCATACAGATGGGAGCATACTTCTTCCATTGGCCACGTAGATGGAAGTGCATCTTTATGTTGGCTTGAATTAGCTAGTTAGGTAGATCTTCTGGCATTTCTAACTGAGGGTGAAGAACTCTTTAACTTGAACCATACAGTAAGGGATGAGAGTCTCCTCCTTCTCCCTCTACCCCTTTAGGCCACATGGCCCTAAGAAACAGGGCGGTCTGACCTTTTTATTTGGGCTTTACCTCTATGGGTACAGGGAGTAGAGCCTCCCATCTGGGCCAGGAGCATGGAATCCCAGGAATCCAAGCCAATTACTGTAGCCAGCTGGCTTCCTGAGTTCCCTGAGGAGCTCAGGGTGCAAGCCTAGCAAAAGCCAATACCACTAGTTTTGAAACTTGAACTTGGTGAGACCAGAGCTAAGCTGTGAACCCAATCCCCCTTCTCTCCCTACAGACCAAGGTGGCATCTGCGGGGGCAGAAGGAATTATGCTCCCAAAGTGTTAGGGGAAATGCTTGTATATTTTTTTCTTTCTATAGCTCTGAAATAAATATTGCCTTGTAAAAGTGAATGTGGTGGTCAGTGGTTAAATGGAACTGAGATAATAATCACAAACCCCCAAAATGAGGAGAACATTATTGGCCAAGTAAATGGCAGAGGAAAAATCTTTCCAGCCACTTTCATAGCACTGGAAAGCCCTGCCTGGTGTGTGTGTGTGTGTGTGTGTGTGTGTGTGTGTGTGTGTGTGTGTGTGTGTAGCAAAATGTAATAGATCTGGCCCTCAGAAAGTAGAGGTGGAGCATTCATAATACATGTACATTAGACTGAAACCATGGAACTCTCCAAAGGGAAAATTGGTCCAAGGTAGAAGGGACTGTGATCTCTAAATTCCCGAGAAGTCAACCAGGGAACCAGGCTGCTGGCATAGACCACAACTGGGCTGGGCAATGGACATGTTTTGTAGACAAAGTCACAGGAGTGGTAGAGGATTACTTTTGGTGCCTAGTGATTGGTATCAAGGGTAGTTGAAGTCAAGTTTCAAGTTAAAGGCAGAGAGAAGCAAGGAGGTCAGGTCTGGACATAATGGGGCACTGTCCCATTGGGACAGAGAGAGTAACTACATGCAGATGCTCATGGAAACTCATAGTTGGAAGGAAACTCTGAAATAAATGAGTTCAACTGACATTTGAGCAAATGCATGTGACCTATGCTCCAAGTTGTAAAGTGATAAGGAACTCACTTCTCTTAGGGGCAGTACATTCCATTGTTTGACAGCATTAGTGTTAGGACATTTCACCTTAAGGAAAACAAAAATCTGATTCTCTGTAAATTAAAAACATCTAGCATTTACTTCTATTTGTGGCATTTAGGCCATGGCCACACAAGACCAACCCTTCTCCCAAGTGACAGTCCTTCAAATACATTAAAACCACCATTCTATACTCATTAGAGTTTCTGTTTTAGGCCATAACATTCTCCATTTCTTCGACTTTGTGACCCCAGAGCACAAGTGCATAGTAAGTGTTAATAAATACTTTCTAATCAATTGACTGATAATTTCAATGCTCTTCATCATACTGGTCTTTCTCCTCTGTATGTGATTGAGCTTACCAATGTCCTTACTAAAATGTGGTTCACAGAATTACACTTCAGATCCAGATTAACCAGGGTAAAAGCACAGTGGGAATTATCAGTTTTCCTCTGTGGAATTGATGCTTCTCTTTGGTTGCCAAGCAAAACAGTTGACTCATAGCTAGCTTGCAGTCCACTAAGATCCTTAGATCTTTTTTTCACATAAAATGTTAAGCACTCCAACCTGTACTGTGAAGCTTATTTTTTAAATATTCATCTAATTAGCTTTAGTCCACCATTCACTTTTACTGAGATCTTGTTGGATCTTGATTCTATCTTCTACTACGTTAACTATCCCTCTCATTTTGGGGTTAGCTGCAAATATGATCAGCTTGCTATCTATTAAGCTTTTGTCCAGCTCACTAATGAAGCTGGTAAAGTGATGACTTAAACCTAGGTCTTCAGACACAACAGTACTCTTTGCACAGTCCTATGCTGTGAGAAGTACAGAAGCAGGTATGAGGTACATGTGGACTCATCATGAAAATAGACTGTTGGGCAAAAGACCCTCAGTGTTTTCTGTGACTTGTTTCAAAAAGCTAGTGCCAATGGTGGGGAATAGCAAGGTTGACCCAGCATGTGAGTAGAGGAATCTAACCAAGGTCTGAGTTTGGCTGATACTATTACTCAGTCTAATTATGTCATTATGGCGTTGGGAACATAATGATAGGTTTGCTCCATATGTCTCTTTTTGGTTTTCCTTTGGACTGGAACTGTGATGCCATTGGTGCAGTGAATATCCCATGAATAAGTACTCTGCCAAAGTAGATGACAACTCCTGTTCATCTTATAGAAAGATAAACCATTAATAGAGTGCTTACTATGAATCAGACACTATTGTAAGCCCTGGAGATATGCATAAAAGCCAACAAAGCAGACCATGCCCTCAAGAAACTTATATTCTCATGGCCAAAGACAAGCCATAATGGCTTCTGGATTAGGGAAGGAGAGAGAGGGAGACAGAGAGTCTTAGGTTTTGGTGGGAGTAGAGATGGAGAAAAATGAGGTCATGAGAGAGAGAATGCAGGAAGTAGGTTATAGTCAGAGAGGCTCAGTGCTTGTGGTAATGACAAGTTATGTGACCTGTGGGTCACAGTCTATATATCAGAAGCAAGACTTGTACCCGGGTCTGGCTGGGTCTCCATCCACTATACAACTCAGCTTTTTCAGGCTATTTATTATGAAATATTTAGAATAACATGATGTGGGGAGGAGAAAGAGATCACTCCTGGTTGGAGAAATAAAGTTTTCATGAAAGAAGTGGTATTTGGGCTGGGTCTTAAAAGATGACCTTCTCTAAAGGAGGTGGAAGGATGGACTTTACATCCTAACTTAACTCCATCAAGTACAGGTGGAGGAAATAGCTTGTATTTGCTCATTACTTGAAAAACAGTCTATTTTGACTGTAGGATTTATCTAGAAGGATAGTGGGAGACACAGCTAAAAGGGTATTTTGAGGCCATATTGTGAATAACCTGGAATTCTAGGCAAAAGGATTTTGGCTTTATTTGTTACATAGTAGGGAGTCAATGAAAGCTTTTGAGCAAATGAATGGATGGAGCTGAGTTTTAGAAAGATTACTCTGGTAGCAGGTTACAGAATGTATTGGGGCAGGTAAAGCCTGCCTGACCAGGGAGACCAGTTAGGAGGCTATTGCAAAAATTCAATGACTTGAGGGCAGCTAGGTGGCACAGTGAATAGAGGACCAGCCCTGGAGTCAGGAGGACCTGAGTTCAAATCCTCTCTCAGACATTTGACACACTTACTAGATGCGTGAACCTGGGCAAGTCACTTAATCCCAATTGCCCTGCCTTCCCTCCTCCAAAAAGAAGTTCAGTGACTCACCCAAGGTCACACAGCTGGAGAATATCTGAGGCCTTCCTGACTCCTAAGTGTGGTTCTTTATTCACTCTGTCTCCCTACCTGCCTCAAAGGTATAAGCAGTAAGAGTTCCAGCTCTAAGTCTGTGGTCCCAGGAGTGATGATGATGTTTATGGTTGATAGGAGGGACTATTGGCAAGGTTAGGCTCTGGATATTGCCACTGTCCCACCCCCCTCCCCAGCAGCCCATAGGTTGTGGCCTCATGGAATATGTATGATAATGAATCAGAATCTGCTAAAAGATCATTCCCAGTGGGTATGGCGTTGGTTAAATTGCCAGGCAGTCTGCAGACAGACCAGGTCATCTTGGTTGAGTGAACCATGTAATATGGCAAAAGTGATATAAAGAACAGAGACATACAGCTGGTTTTGACAGAGCTGTTTGCCTTCTAGCTCCCCATTAGACTGTGAGCTCCTTGAGGGAAGGGATTGTCTTTTGTTTTTTGATGTAACCTCAGCATTTAGTACAGTGCCTAGTACACAGTAAGCACTTAATAAATGTTTGTTGACTAACTGAGGTAGGTTTTGGTGAGATGAACCCTTCCTTGTCCCCTTTACCCAATTGCATCATCCTATGTTCCTCCTGTCTTTCAAGTTAAACTTCTAGAAAAAGCCTTCTACACGTATCGTTTCCATATCTTCACCTCCTGGTTAATTTCTCCACCCTTCTAACCTCAGAATTGGATTGAAGCTGCTCTTTTCTAGGTTGCCAGTGACCTTTTAATTGCCCAATCCAATGGCCTTTTATCATCATTCATCTTTCTTGATCTCTACAGTGCTCACTTTCCTGGATACCCTTTCCACCTCCAGATGTTTCTCTCTCCTGGTTCTCTTCTTACCTCTCTGGCTACTCCTCAGTCTACTTTGATGCATCATGATCTGTGTCTCGCATCCACCAACAATCTGGCCTGGGATGTCTTTACTCTCTTTAAGAGGCCTCCTTGGCTCTCAGGATTAATTTGTTACATCTCGTTTGGCTATTCCTCCCTCTTCCAAACTTGCTTTAGTAGTTGTAAATTGGATCCCCAAAGGGGTAAATACCTTTTAGTTGTAGGGATGATAAGCTCCTACCAGTTAAAAGTCATGCCAGTAGACACACTCTTAGAAAAAGCATATACCTATAGTAAAAACAGCGTGTGTATATGAAACATTCCTCTCATAAATCTGGTTCTCTTTCTTCCATATGCACACAGCGTCCACAGAAGAGAGTGAGCTCAAGCCTTAGCATACCATGTTAGTGAGGCACATGTGTCGATTCGAAAGTGGCAAAGGCAACATACAATTCCTAATACTGCAGGGCCATCTTTTTTTTTCTCTTGGTAAAGTATGTTGGGTGAGGCTTCTCTGTTGGGTGGGCTCCTCAGCTAGACTCCCACCACCTTCTCCTTTCTTAGCTTCCACAGCTGGCTCTCTTTTCTGCTCTAAGTGGTCATGTTCCTTGAAACTGCTTCCTCCCTCTCTCAGGTGACTATCTCCCTCTCTCTGGGTCCATCTGGAACAAATGTCTCTGCTTTGTGCAGGGAAAGCACCTTTCTTATTGGACCAGTAGCTCTAATGATGTGGTAATGTATGTAGGAGGAGAGAAAATCCTCACCTTCCCTTTGCTGCCTTCTGGTACAGTTGCAGGGGTCTCCTATGACTGTTTTCAACTCTTGAACTAATACTGTTGAAAGTCATTCATCTTATTAAAGCACCCAATGGTGTGTGCAGCTCATTTGTCTAGCCAGTGTGCTGTTATATTTCCCTTTTTTGCCCAACTCAAGAGGTTCATTCCTCATAAAGGGGTCTTATAACATAGACTTATCTTTCTTATACATTAAACCTCATCTTATCTGACTTCATTCTGTGACCTTCAACAACTAATGTGGAGAGAGGAACTCCCTCCCTGCAGCTAGGTAGTACCATGAATAGATCACAAAGCCTGGACTCAGGAAGACCTGAGTTCAAATCTGGCCACAGACACTGACTAGCTGTGTGACTCTGGGCAAGTCACTTAACCTCTGTTGCCTCAGTTTCCTCATTTGTAAAATAGGGATAATAATAGCACCTAACCTCCCAGGTTTGTAGTGATAATGAAATGAGATAATATTTATAAAGTGCTTAGCACAAGGCCTGGCAAATAGTTAGTGCCATGTAAATGTAAACCATTATTCTTCCTTCAGTTAAACATTTATTCTTCCTATGAAATTAGCCACGGTACTTTTGGCAAAGTCCACGTAATGTGGTTCACAGATAATCCTCGAACTAGCATTCTATCATAATTCCAACTCTGTAGTGATGCAACTCGACAAATTAATATTAATTTGACAATGTTACTATAGGTTATTGCCTATCTTGGTGCTTGCAAAACGCTTCCACAACTGAAAGATGATAAAAAAATGGTAAAAGAAGAAGAAAAATCAAGCTTCCCATTTTAAAGGAAAAGTTTTGTTCCTACAGAGCTCTCAGAACATGTGGTGCCCTTCTCATAGGGATTAACAAGTTGATGTCAACTCATCCTTTAGGTGAGGAAAGAAATCACTTTGTCTTGGTGTTTGTCAATAACATAGACCCACTGGCACAAGGGCTGAGCTTTCTGCTGCATTTGCCCCCTCCACCAATTAGAGCCCTCTCTCTTCTGGGCTCAGTTTGGGTATCAAGTTCTGTAACAAACCAGTTGTTGGTCCAAGGAAGGACTGAAGTACTTTCCCTTTCCTCTCCAAATGAAGGGTCTTAGTGCTTGGGAACAACACATCTAGACCAGCTTTAACTCAGGGATTAAAATTAAAGTGGCTATTTGTAAGCATTCGCTCAAGCAAGTTCACTTCCAAGTGTAGCATCCAATGGATTGGGTTGTTTCCTTGCTTTGAGGATGAAGCATCTTGGCCTCAATCTACTGCTGGGTTGGATTAAGCAGATTGCTCTATAGGGCTGTGGAAGCATCCCGAGCTCTGCAGCTATCAAACTCTGGAATGGACTCCAGTTCCTAAAACCTCTGGCAATTGGCTCTTCCAACATTTTGAAGTTCACAAGGTTGTAGCCTTCTCCACCATTCCATCACCTAGGAGTAGGAAACAATAGATTGTCAGAGACAGAAAAATAGATGTACCATGCTCACAATATGTCACTATCATTCTCTGTCTTTCTCTGTCTCTCTCTCTCTCTCTCTCTCTCTCTCTCTCTCTCTCCCTGTCTCTCTCTCCCACACCCCCCTCTCCCCGCCTTCTGTCTCTCTGTCTCTGTCTCTTCTCCCCTTCCCCTCCTCTCCTCTTTCCTCTCTTCTCTCTGTCTCTCCCTCTCCCTCTCCCTCTTCCTCTCCCTCTCCAGGAAGGAGAGAAGGTAATGAGTGATTTGATTGGTCAATGCCTTTTGTATGCACACTCAGTTCTGGTTCAGCAGCCAACCAAAAAGCTACACCGCCCCCCCCCCCCAGCTTGCCTCATAAAGTAAATGCACAAAAAGTACACATGGAATCCCCAAGCTTGCTGGAAGTGGTGAGCCAGATCCCTCCATTCCACATTATTAGGCAAATTCTGAAGCAGGCTCACCCAATGTGCTTGCTTCTTGGATTGGACCTTCATTTGCCAGTCTGGTTGCATACAGGTGATGAAACTCAGGAGGTTAAATAACATACTTGAAGTCAATCAGTCAATCGATTTACACAGGTTAGAGTAGGTTGAGCAGAAATGGGGTTTGAACCTAGGTCTCCTGACTCCAAATCTAACATTCTTTTGACTGACCTGATGCCCTACAAAAGCCCACCAGGACTATTTCTGATCATTCCCAAGAATTCCCATTTCCTCAGCCCAGCTGCCAATCATGGGCATGATACCCACATTCTGAGCCAATGATTTCCCAAGCAGCCGCAAAGCAAACCAGGCCAGTGAGGCTGCATGGAGGCTTCTTGAGCCGGTTTAATGGCAGATTGGACTGCGGATTACTGAGACATTAGAGCTCAGTGTGATGCATCACTGGCTAAATAGGAAGGCTGAAGCCAGGGAGAGTTTCCTGGAGTGCCTGATTTGATTGGATGTTTTTTTTTTCTTTTAAAACCAATGCATATGAGAGTCAGGCTTGTAAATCACCCTCTATGCAATGAGTCTTCATGAAAGATACAGAGAAAAATTAAAGGAAGAAGAGAAGGAAAGTAGTGATGAAGATGGCAGTGGTTGTTAGGAGAATGATTGAACAGCCACCAAATTGTGTGTTACAATTCTGTCCCGAAATCTGAAATTGACTTGTTGCCTCAATTCGGTGATTTCCTTTTTTACCTTTCTTCTACAGAGGAGAAAACTAGGGTTCAGAGAGGTTCCATGGCTTTTCTGAGGCCCCA
>JAQQSZ010018556.1:0-10551 GCA_028646595.1 Phalanger gymnotis | reverse complement strand
AGGTGGATAGGTTGGGAAGGAGCAAAATATAGTTCGTCTTTCACAACATGAGTATTTTGGAAGGGTTTTACGTAATGATAAGCATGTGGCCTATGTTGAATTGCTTGACTTCTTAGGGAGGTTGAGTGGGAAGGTAAGAGGGGAGAGAATTTGGAACTCAAAGTTTTAAAAGCAGATGTTTAAAAACAAAATAAAAGTTTTTGCATGCGACAAGAAAATAAGATACACAGGCAATGGGGCATAGAAATTTATCTTGTCCTACAAGAAAGGAAGGATAAAAGGGGATGGGAAGGGAGTGGTGTGACAGAAGGGAGGGCTGACTGGGGAACAGGGCAACCAAAATAGATGCCATCTTGGAGTGTGGGGAGGGTAGAAATGGGGAGAAAATCTGTAATTCAAATTCTTGTGAAAATCAATGCTGAAAACTAAATATATTAAATTAAATAAACCAAAAAAAAAACACTAGAAAGCATAGGAATGAATGGAGCCTTCCTTAAAATTACATATAGCATCTACCTAAAACCATCAGCAAGCATTATTTGTAATGGAGATAAGCTAGATACATTCCCAGTAAGATCAGGGGTGAAATAAGGATGTCCATTATCATCCCTACTATTCCATTTGGTACTAGAAATGTTGGCTGTAGCAATAAGAGAAGAAAAAGAAATTGGAGGAATTAGAATAGGCAAAGAAGATACTAAATTATTACTTTTTGCAGATGGTATGTTGATTTACTTAGAGAATCCTAGAGAATCAAGTAAAATACTATTTGAAATAATAAACAACTTCAGCAAAGTTGCAAGATATAAAATAAACCCACATAAATCCTCAGCATTTCTACATATCTCTAACAAAGCCCAACAGCAAGAGATAGAAAGAGAAATTCCATTCAGAGTTACTGTAGACACTATAAAATATTCGGGGTCTTTCTGCCAAGACAAATCCAGGGCCTATATGAACATAATTATGAAACATTTTCCATGCAATTAAAGTTACATCTAAATAAATGGAAAAATATCACTTGCTCATGGGTAGGCCATTTTACCTAAATTAATATATCTATTCAGTGTCATACCAATTGAAGTACCAAAAAATTATTTTACAGAGCTGGATAAAATAACAACAAAATTCATCTGGAAGAACAAGAGGTCTAGAATATCTAGGGTATTAATCAAAAGAAACTCTGGGGAAGGTGGCCTAGCAATACCAGATATTATACTGTACTATAAAGCAGCAGTCATCAAAACTACCTGGTACTGGCTAAGAAACAGAGTTGCGTATCAGTAGAATAGGATAGGTACTCAAGATGAAGAAGTCAGTGACTATAGCAATCTACTCTGTGATAAACCCAAAGAGGCCAGCTTCTGGGCTAAGAATTCACTATTTCACAAAAACTGCTGGAAAATTGGAAAATGGTAGAGCAGAAACTAGGAATAGACCAATATCTTACTCCATATACCAAAACAAAGTCAAAATGAGTTCATGATTTAGGAATAAAGGCTGATACTATAAGCAATTTGGGAGAGCATCAGATTTATTAGATTTATGGAAAAGAAAAGAATTCCTGATGCAACAAGAGATAGAGAGCATTACAAAATGCAAAATGGATAATTTCGATTATGCTAAACTGAAATGTTTTTTATGAAAAAAAAGCCAATGCAACAAAGATTAGGAGGGAAGCAGAAAATTGGGAGAAAATCTTTACAACCAGTGTCACTAATAAAGACCTTATTTCTAAAATATAGAGTGAGCTGAGCCCAATTTACAGGAATACTAGTCATTTCTCAATTGAAAAATGGCCAAAAGATATGAAAAGGCAGTTTTCAGTGGAAGAAATTAAAGATATCTATAGACATATGAAAAATGCTTCAAATTACTACTGATTAGAGAAATTCAAATCAAAACAACTCTTAGGTACCACATCTCTCCTGTCAGATTGGCTAAAATGACAAAACAGGGAAATGATAAATGCTGGACAGGATGTGGGAAAATTGGAACATTGTTACATTGCTGGTGGAGTTGTGAACTGATCCAGCCATTTTGGAGAGTAATTTGGAACTATGCCCAAAGGGCTATAAAACTGTTCATACCCTTTGACCCAGCAATATCACTTCTAGGGTTGTATCCCAAAGAGATCACACAAGTGGGAAAAGGACCCATATGTACAAAAATATTTATAGAGGCTCTTTTTGTAGTAGCAAAGAATTTGAAATCAAGGGGATGTCCATTAATTGGGGAGTGGCTGAACAAGCTGTGGTATATGAAGGTAATGGAATACTATTGTGCTATAAGAAATGGGGATGATACGGACTTCATAATAACCTGGAAAAACCTACATGATATAATGCTCAGTGAGTGGAGCAGAACCAGAAGAACATTATATACAACCACAGATATATGGATTCTGTGATGACTAACCCTGACAGACTTTCCTCTTCTCAGCAATACAAGGTGCAAAGACAACTCCAAAGGACCCACGATGGAGAATGCTATCTGCACCCAGAGAAAGAACTATGGAGCCTGAATGCAGATTGAGGCACACTTTGTGCTTGCCTTTTTTCTCCCTTTGTTTCTTTTACAACTTGATTGTTGTGTAAAGAAGTTCAATGTGAAGTTATATGTAGATGAGACATTGGATTCCGTGCTGTCTTGGGGAGGTAGGGGGAAGAAAATCTGGGACTCAAAATTATGTAGAATCAAGTGTTGTAAACTAAAAATAAAAAATCTCAAATAAATAAATGTATTAACGAATAAATAAATAGGTAATAAATAAATAAGAAAAAAAGAAAAAAAGAAAGAAAGAAAGAAAGAAAGAAAGAAAGAAAGAAAGAAAGAAAGAAAGAAAGAAAGAAAGAAAGAAAAGAAGGAAGAAAGAAAGAAAGAAAATGACCAGTGGGAAAAAAACTTAGACTATAGAATATTATTTTGGTAACAAAGAAGATCAAAACTTACAACCAGAAGACAACAAAGTCAAAGCTCTTACATCTAAAGCCTCCAAGAAAAATATGAGTTGGTCTCAAACCATGGAAGAGCTCAAAAATGATTTGGAAAATTAAATAAGAAAAGTAGAGGGAAAATTCAGAAGAGAAATGAGAGTGATGCAAGAAAATCATGAAAAATGAGTCACCAGTTTGCTAAAAGAGACCCAAAATATACTGAAGAAAATAACACCTTAAAAATAAACTAACTCAAATAGCAAAAGAGGTCCCAAAAGCCAATGGGGAAGAGAATGCCTTAAAAAGCAGAATTGGACAAATGGAAAAGGAGGTCCAAAAGCTCACTAAGGAAAATAATTCCTGAAAAAATAAAATGGAGCAAATGGGAGCTAATGGCTCTATGAGAAATCAAGAGATAATTTTTTAAAAAAGAAAAAAAAATAGGAGACAATGTGAAATATCTCATTGGAAAAACAACTGACCTGGAAAATAGATCCAGGAGAGATAATTTTAAAATTATTGGACTACCTGAAAGCCATGATCAAAAAAAGAGCCTGGACATCATTTTTCAAGCAATTATCAAGGAAAACTGCCCTGATGTTCTGGAACCAGAGGGTAAATTAGAAATTGAGGGAAGCCATTGATCACCTCCCAAAAGAAATAACAAAAGGAAAGCTTCTAGGAATATTACAGTCAAATTCCAGAATTCCCAAGTCAAGGAGAAAATATTGCAAGCAGCCAGAAAGAAACAATTAAAGTATTGTAGAAATACACTAGGATAACACATATGTTTTAGTAGCTTCTACATTAAGGCATCAGATGGCTTGGAATATGATATTCCAGAGGTCATAGGAGCTAGAATTAAAACCAAGAATCAGCTACCCAGCAAAACTGAGTATAATCCTTCAGGGTAAAAAATGAATATTCAATGAAATAGAGGACTTTCAAGCATTCTTGATGAAAAGACCAGAGCCGAAAAGGAAATTAACTCTCAAATACAAGACTCAAGAGAAGCATGAAAAGGTAAACAGGAAAGAGAACTCATAAGAGACTTATTAAAATTGAGCTGTTTACATTCCTACATAGCAAAATGATATTTGTAACTCATGAGACCTTTCTCAGTATCAGAGAGTTTGAGGTTATGTGTGTATATGTACATACATATGCATATATTTATATATGTATGTATATGAATGTCTATGTATGTATATGTACATAAATACATACATACATACATGTGCAGTATATATTATAGTATATATAATATGTGTGTATAGAGAATGAGTTGAATATGAAGGGATGATATCTAAAAAATAAAATTAAGGGATAAAAGAGGAACATAATGGTAGAGGGACATAGGGAGAAGTAGAATGGGGTAAATTACCTCACTTGAAAGAGGCAAGAAAAAGCTTTTACAGCAGATGAGAAGAGGGCAAAGGTGAGAGGGAATGAGTGAACCTTACTGTCATCACATTTGACTTAAGGAGGGAATAACATATACACTCAATTGGGTATGGAAATCTGTTTTACTCTACAGGAAAGTGGAGGAAAAGGGGATAAGGGGGTGATGATAGAAGAGAGGGCAGATTGAGGGAGGGGGTAATAAAAAGCAAACACTTTTGAGGTGGGATAGGTTCAAAAGAGAAAGTAAAATAAATGGGAGTAGAGTAGGATGGAGGGAAATATAGTTATTCCTTCACACCGTGACTGTTATGTATGATCACACATGTATAGCCTATATTGAATTACTTGCCTTCTCAATGAAGGTGGGTTGGGAGAGAGGAAGGGAGAGAATTTGGGATTCAAAGTTTTAAAAATGAATGTTAAAAGTTGTTTTTATATGCAACTGGGAAATAAGATATACAAGCAATGAGGTATAAAAATCTATCTTGCCCTACACAAAAATAGAAGGGGAAAGGGATAAGAGAAGGGGGGTGGTGATAGAACTGAGGGAAAATTAGGGAAAGGGGTAATCAGAATGGACTGTGATGGGGGAAGGGGAGAAATAGGAAGAAAATTTGGAGCTCAAAATCTTGTGGAAGTGAATGTTGAAAACTAAAAACAAATAAATGTTAAAACTGTCCATTTTAACATTTATTTTGGCAAAATAATATTCCATATATTCATATGCCCTAATTTAGTTAGCTATTCCTTAATGAATGAGCATTACTTTAGTTTCCAGTTTTGTTTTGTTTTGTCTTCTAGGAAACAAGGAGTCATAAATATGCTTGGATATTTGGGTCCTTTTGCACTTTCTTTGTTATCTTTGGCATATAGATTGAATTGGGGTATCACTGGGTCAGAGAATATAAAGTATTTAGTACATTTTTGGTAATATTTCTAAATTTTTTTCCTAAAATGGTGACCAATTCACAACTGTACCAAAAGTGCATTTGCATTCCTGTTTTCCCACAGCCTCTACATTTACAATTTTTTTTAGTCATTTTTGGCAATATGATGAGTATAAGGTTAAACATCAGATTTGTTTTAATTTTTGTTTCTCTAATTATAAGTGATTTGGAGCATTTTTCATATGGTTGGTGATAGATAGGATTTGTAATTTTGAACGACTGCCTGTTCATATACTTTTGACTGTTTATCTATTCGTTAATGATTTTTTCTTGTAAATTTGCATCAGTTCTAGATGTATCTTGGATGTGCGAACTACCAGAAAAATTTGCTATTGTGATTTCCCCCAAAATATCTACTTCATTCCTACTTTTAATTGCAATTATTATTTTTTTTCAAAAAAACCCACAACTTTTTAATCTTATATAATCAAAATTGTTCTTTTTATCTTTTAGTATCTTCTCCATTGCTTGTTTAGTCATGAACTCTTACCCTATCCATAGATATGAAAAGTAATTTTCTTCCCTGCTCCTATAATTTGTTTATGATATCACTTTTTTCCAAATAGCATACCTATTTGGAATGTATCTTTGACAAAAACTGCTGGAAAATTTGGAATGCAGTTCATTCTATATTTTGGCTCATCTGTTTATCCTATACATGCCAAGGTTTTTCTTATCCTGTATGATTTCTGATGATATAATCACATCTAACTTGCTCTGAACAGCACTTAACATAATTCTGCACATGAATAGATTTATTTTTCATTCATTTTTGCAGTTTTTGTAAATATTTATGAATTATTATTTCTTTTTTAACTGTCTTACTTGCCAAAGACTTCTGTTTTCATTCTGAATGTAATCTTCTCCCAGCAAATAATTACAATTAAATAAAGCAAATTAACTTGTTGACTATGTCTGGAAATGTATATACTTTATTCCATACCTAATACCCAGCAACTGCTGACTGATAGGTAGGTTGCTTATTTTCTTTCAAATGGAACTTCAAACTCCTACCCATATGCCTCTGTGCCTATTAGCATCCTTTTTATTTTTTCTTTTTCCTCTTTTTAAATGTGTTATTGTTTTGTTTATTTTTTTTGCATCACTGTTACTTCTCAGTGACTCCTCTCTACTGTCTTGCCTTGTACACACAGCCCAGATCCTCATAAGTCAAATACATTAGCCATGTCTAGAAAGAAATGCCACATTCTGCATCTATTATATACCCATTCTCTAGCAAATGGTGAGCAGCATGCTTCATTGGCAGTCTTTGGGTTTCTTGATAGCCTAGGAGATCCCTTGCAATTCTTGAATCTTGTACTTTTGTGATTTTTCTAGTTGTTGTTGGGGACCACTAGGTGGCAAGCTCTCAATTCAGGAAGACCTGAGTTCAAATCTGTCCTCAGAAATCCACTAGCTATATGACCCTGGGCAAGTCATTTAATCCTGATTGCTTCAGTTTCCTCATCTATAAAATGAGCTGGAGAAAGAAATGGCAAACTACTCCAGTATTTTTTCCAAGACCATGTGACCCTGTGCAAATCACTTGATCCTGTTTGTCTCAGTTTCTTCATCTGTAAAATGAACTAGAGAAAGAAATGGCAAACTTCTCCAGTATCTTTACCAAGAAAATCCCAACAGGGTCATGAATATTCCTGTATTTCTGTAATTCTTGTTCTCTTTGTGACCCTATTGGGATCACTTCTGTGACATGCTAACAAAGATATTTTCTTTTTTGAAGATTAATTTATTTACTTTTAGTTTTCAACATTCATTTCCACAAGATTTTGAGTTACAAATTTTCTACCCATTTCTAGCCCCCCCCACTCCAAGATGACATGTATTCTGATTGCCCCTTTCCCCAGTCTGCACTCCCTTCTATTACCCCACTCCCACCCTCTTATCCCCTTCCCCCTTACTTTCTTGTAGGGCCAGATGGATTTCTATACCCCATTGCCCATATAGCTCATTTACCAGTTGCATGTAAAAATAATTTTTAACATTTGCTTTTAGGACTTGGAACTTGAGTTCCAAGTTCTCTCACTTCTTCCCTTCCCACCCACCCTCCTTGAGAAGGCAAGGAATTCAATATAGGTTATACACATATTGTCATGCAAAACACTTCCATAATAGTCATGTTATCAAAGACTAATTACATTTTCCTCCATCCTATTTGTCCCCCATTTATTCTATTTAGTCCTTTGACCCTGTCACTCCTTAAAAGTGTTTGCTTTTGATTACTTCCTCCTCCAATCTGCTCTCCCTTCTACCCTCCTTCTCCCTTTATGCCCTCCTCCCTGCTTTCCTGTAGTGAGTGATACCCAGATGAGTGTATATGTTATTCCCTCCTTAAGCCAAATCCAATGAAAGTAAGATTCATTCATTCCTTTTCACTTACCCCTTCTTCCCTTCCATTATAACAGCTTTTTGCCTCCTTTATATGAGATAATTTACCTCATTCTATTTCTCCCTTTCTCCTCCCAATATGTTCCTCTCTCACCTCTTAGTTGTACTTTTTTAGATATCATCCCTTCATATTCAACTCACCCTGTGCCCTCTTCTCTCTCTCTCTCTCTCTCTCTCTCTCTCTCTCTCTCTCTCTCTCTCTCTCTCTCTCTCTCTCTCTTTTTCTCTCTCCCTCTCTCTCTCTGTATATATATATATACATACACACATATATGTATATATGTATATGTATGTATGTATGCATGTATGTATGTATGTATGTATATTCCCTCCAACTACCCTAATATTGAGAAAAATCTTATGAGTTACAAATATCATCTTTCCATATAGGAATATAAATGGTTCAACTTTAGTAAGTCCCTTATGATTTCTCTTTCCTGTTTGCCTTTTCATGCTTCTCTTGATTCCTCTATTTGAAAATCAAATTTTCTATTTAGCTCTGGTCTTTTCATCAACAATACTTGAAAGTCCTCTATTTCATTGAAAGTCTGTTTTTTGCCCGAAGTGGTATACTCAGTTTTGCTGGGTAGGTGATTCTTTGTTTTAATCCTAGCTCCTTTGATCTCCAGAATATCATATTCCAAGCCCTTCAATCACTTAGTGTAAAAGCTGCTAGATATTGTGTTATCCTGATTGTGTTTCCTTAATACCTGAATTGTTTCTTTCTGGTTGCTTGCAATATTTGATATGAGAATATGAGAACTATGAGAATATGAGAATATATGAGAACTCTGGAATTTGACAACAATATTCCTAGGAGTTTTCCTTTTGGGATCTTTTTCAAGAGGCGATTGGATTTTTTCAACTTCTCTTTTACCCTCTGGTTCTAGAAAATCAGGGCAGTTTTCTTTGATAATTTCTTGAAAGGTGATGTCTAGGCTGTTTTTTTTTTGATTATGGCTTTCAGGTAGTCCAAGAATTTTTAAATCACCACTTCTGGATCTATTCTCCAGGTGAGTTGTTTTTCCAATGAGGTATTTCACATTGTCTTCTATTTTTTTCCATTCTTTTGTCTCTGTTTTATAATATCTAGACTTCTCATAAAGTCATTAGCTTCCATTTGCTCCATTCTGATTTTTAAGGCATTCTTTAATTCAGTGATCTTTTGGACCTCCTTTTCCATTTGGCTAATTCTGCCTTTCAGGGCATTCTTCTCCTCATTGGCTTTTTGGAGCTCTTCTGCCATTTGAGTTAGTCTATTTTTAAGTTATTATTTTCTTCAGTATTTTTGTGGTCTCCTTTAGCAAGCTTTTGACTTGTTTTCCATTATTTTCTGGCATCACTTGCATTCGTCTTCCCAATTTTTCTTCTACTTTCCTTATTTGATTTTCCAAATCCTTTTTGAGCTCTTACATGGCCTGAGACCAATTCATATTTTTCTTGGCAGCTTTTGATGTAGGATTTTTGAGTGCATTTTCTTCTTTTAGCTGCATGTTTTGGTCTTCTTTGTCACCAAAGTAAGATTCTATAGTCTGAGTTTTTTACTCTGTCTGCTTATTTCCCAACCAGTTCCTTGACTCGTGAGCTCTTTATCAAGGTATGATGGCTTTCAGAGTGGAAAGTGCTCTGCCTCAAGCTTCAGGGGTTTTGTGCAGCTGTTTTCAGAGCTACTTCTAGGTACATGTAAATTTTCAGTTATTCTGAAGTGGTATGATCCAATGACATATGTTTACTGTTCTCCTGGCCTGTGCTCTGTTCTGTGTGTGATCTCAAGTACTCTTTTCTGCTTGTAACTACCAGGAGGTAGTTCCCTTTCCACAGCCACTATGAGCTTTGCCACATAAGGGCTCCTCCTTACCCCAGGACCACCAATCAGGACTGCAACGCAGATCCAAGCAGAGCAAAGCAGGAGAATCCTGCCTCACCACCAGCAAAGAGATCTGTGGACTCCTGCTCGGATTAGTCACTTGGTTCACCATCTGTGAGCCTGGAGCTCTGGAAGCCCCAACTTCCGCTGCTGCTGCCACTGCAGCCACTGTACCAACTTCTGCCAC
The DNA here is from genome assembly GCA_028646595.1 of Phalanger gymnotis. Classification (NCBI taxonomy): domain Eukaryota; kingdom Metazoa; phylum Chordata; class Mammalia; order Diprotodontia; family Phalangeridae; genus Phalanger; species Phalanger gymnotis. The sequence continues at coordinate 804 of JAQQSZ010018556.1, read as the reverse complement.
CTAAGCTGGGTCCGTACCATGCCCTTCTCTCACCCAGGTCTGACAGAGTTTTCCCCCTGACCTGCTAATTTGTCTTAGGTATTTGTGCGTTGAGAAGTCTGGAAACCTGCACAGCTCAGTGATTCAGTGCCCTGAAGCCTGCTCCCCCTGGTCTGCTCCAACCTGGTCTGTGCTGGCACAGCCCAAGCTGGGCTGTGCTCCAGTCCCAACCCAGTGTGATAGACCTTTCCCATCAACCATCCAAGCTGTCTTGGGCTGGAGACTTGTTTCACTCTGTCATTTCACGTGTTCGATAGCTCTCAAATTTGTTTATAGTCATTTTTTGCAGGTGTTTAGAAAGATTTGGAGGACAGTTCAAGCAAGTCCCTATTTTCAGTCCACCATCTTGGTTCCACCCCCTAGTATCCTTTTTAAAAGAACATTCATGTGTATGTTAAAATTCCTAAGTATGAGTGCAGGAGAAAGAGGGGAAAAGTAGTCCATGAACAAGAAACTAAGCACATAAAGAGAATGTCCTCCAGGTCAATAGATAATCACTCCTAAAATGTTGATTGAAGATACTGATAAAGCATAAACCTCAAAGGATAAGAGGTTGATTAGTATAGGTTGTTGTTGTAGTTTGTCCTCCATGCTTGGAGAGGACCAATGACATCAGAAGGATGATATCTTGACTTGCAAGTGAGTTGGATTTAAGTGAAACAGGACAGTGCAAAGTCATCAGCTTCACTCTCTCTTCCAGGGTCATCTGAGTCCAGTGGCAAGACATAAGTCAGGATGGCTGGAGATGACCCCAGATGTAGTGGT